>BQNB010120592.1:0-20606 GCA_026074375.1 Tanacetum coccineum | reverse complement strand
TCGGTATAATACAAAAGAAAGAATCAGTTGCTTATGTTAAATAATGACGCATGAAAACAAAAACATGCATACACTATATAATAATAAGCATGCAAAGGATAAAGTACTTATTCTTTCTGTTTTGTCAATACATGGAGAAAAAGAAACGAATAAGTGTTTTAGGATGATATTTTGTGTGTGTTGGTTCAACTAAAAAGAGGAGGAGAAGAGGGTATTTATATATCTTCTCAACCCTAGTCATGATAGAAGTAGGAAACCTCTTCTATCCTTATCTCAACACTCCCTTTTATCCTTATCTCCAAGAACCAACGAACCTAGACACTCTCTAGAATCTTCATGGCTGGCTACAACACTTAGGCACCCATATGATTCATGTCTTGTCGTTTTAGGTCCTTTGGTTTACAATAGAAACATACGTGAAGTATTAAACGCACTCTAAGTGTCTTAACGTGTGTGCCCTCAATAAGCTCACACATTTCTAGTCGTATATTGCTAATCCAACTAACATATTCCAACATAACCAACATGCTTTTGTTTCTGTCCGGTGTTTGTCAACTTCAAAATCGAAGGGAGTTGTCATTGTGTTCTATGGACCACTTTATATTACACCATTCAGAGTATTATATATACTCCAAGAAAAACAAAGTTATTACCGAGTTAATAAAGCTTCAACACGCACTATAATAAGTCTAAAAGTTCGATACCTTAAGCTTCTTTGTCTTGGCGTTCCAGTATGATTGTGAGGTGTTCAGTTCTTCAACTAAAAGCTTATTAGAAGTTTAAACTTATTTAAGAAATTAAGTTACGCGATAATATAACTTTCGTTTAACTGACACATCAAAGCTTATAAAATAAAATATAAAACACAAAATCTAGATCTAACTCCAGTTTTAGCTACAAGTCTAACTAGTTTTCCCAAATATCTCCGGTGTAACTGCATGTACCATCATGCATAAATGACTTCTTTTGGCACTCAAGTAGGAATCAAGACCAAATATGATCGGATGTACAAGTTTTTTTGAACTACAATACTAGAAACATATTTCGATGAACTGGGTGCATTTAGGAAAAATCCATGTTTTTTTTTCAAAAATTAACACTACATTAAAAAAAATCGATGGGTGTCCCGAGCACCCACAAGACTCCCCGATTCCGTCCCTGTTTATATATATACCCACATGCATCGTTATTAAATATACATTAATCCACTCGCATACATACTTGCATAGAATGATATGTACATAGATAGTTATGCAAGAACATAAATATCCACACAAATACACACATAGGTTATTTTTAGATCAGAAATACTTCAGTACTTAACGTTAGGCAAAACAAAAGAAAATCAATTTTTTTGATAAGACGTGCATTAATAAGATGCTCTCGATTTAACAAAAAAATAGCATAAACTTTAAGAAGAATCTTGATCATGTTCTTGCTGGTTTGTTATTTTATTTGTTTACGGTACATGCTAGTTGGGGTCCAAACTTTCTAAACGAATAGGGTGAGACCGAATATGATCATGGTGCAAAGCCCATATCACTTTCTCAAATTCCATTGTTTGGTGGGAGGTATTGTCAACATTAGAGAATGTACGTGAGCTTAGACAACAAACCATATGTTGTTTTAAAATGATGTCGTATCATACATGAACATAAATCATTTTCAGCATAAATTCGCCTTTTCAATAGATAAAGCAACCACCGAACATTCATAGTTTTGTGTAATTACATAACTGATCAACACAAAGTATATATGTCAGTTATATTACTAATAGCATCAAATCAATTACCCTCATCCAAATCTACTTCAACAAACTAATATAACGGCCTCCGGCCAATTCGAAATAAGATCCCATGAAAGTGAAAGAACAGTATGACAAAAACTATCAAGTTAAACCGTAAACAAATTTATAGAAAAGTACTTGAAATGGGAAGGTCAACAAAAGTCAACATTGGCAGTCAGATAGAAAGTCAAACGAAGCTCAATAACTATTTTTCCCGCCCAACTTAACTACCATCCCTATGTATAAATTCACCATTCATAAATTGCATTTTTGGTCCCTGTGGTATGGCCAAATTGCAAGTTTGGGACCCTAACTTTCAAAATTGCAGTGATGGTTCTTATTTTAAAGTTTAAGTTGCAGGTTTGATCCTTTTGGGTTGCATTTTTAGTCCCTGTGGTTTGGCCAAATTGTAAGTTTGGTCCTGGCCCGGGGACCAAATTTGCAATAGAAACTTGAAAATAGGGACATTTGGCCATACTACAGGGACCAAAAATGCAATTAACTCTTTCTGTTATTAGACTCATGTACTGTGTAATCTGATTTCTCTTGTATGTTGTAAACTCACTTCACTAATCCATAACAAATCATTCCATCGTCTTTTAATTCGTGATTCTTTCTTGTTCATAGAATTGCCTATTAATTAGATATTTTGAATCTCATCTCCTAGAGGTCTGATTTGTTAATGAATGCTTAGTGTGTCAATTAAACAAAGATGATTTAGCTGCTTCTCCTGGATTATTGCAGCCATTGTCAATTCCTCAAAGAGTATGGTCTGAAGTGTCTATGAATTTCATTGATGGGTTGTCAGCATTAAAAGGAAAGATTGTGATCATGGTGGTGGTGGATAGATTGAGTAAGTGCAATCATTTTATTCCGTTATCTCACCCTTATACTCCAACACAAGTGTCTCAGGCTTTCTTAGACAGCATCTACAAGCTACATGGTCTACCTAAAGTGATAGTCATTGACAAAAATAAAGTGTTTCTAAGTAAGTTTTGGCAAGAGTTGTTTAAATTGTTGGGTGTGAGCTTGCACATGTCAACATCATATCACCCTCACACTGATGGGCAGATTGAAGTAGTTAACAAGTGTTTCGAAGGTACCCTGAGGTGTATGACAGGTGAAAGACCAAAGGAATGGGTGTAGTGACTTTCATTAGCAGAATATTGGTACAACACAAACTCTTATACTTCCATTAAAACCACTTCATTTGAAGTTTTATATGGCCAAGTTCCTTTACCTCATATAACTTATGTACAAGGATATAGCAATGTAGATGTGGTTGATAAATCATTGACTGCAAGAGAAAATGCTATTTCTTTACTCAAATTTCATTTACAAAGGGCTCAAGCGAGAATGAGAACATGGCAGACAAGAAAAGAAGTATAGAGAGTTTGAGCTGAATGAGTGGGTATATGTCAAGTTACAACCTTATAGACAAATCTCTATGAGGAAAGGAAGACACCACAAGTTATTTCCCAAGTTTTATGGGCCCTATTAGATTGTTACAGACTTATCTCCCAATAGAATTGAGTTTTGTGAGCCCCACATACCCAATATACCCTAAATGATGATCTTACTTGATTACCTTTTAAACAAAACACATTTGGTTGAAATTCATTCTAAACACTATTATCTTGACGCGTATTCATATTTTTATTTAGGTAAATTGCAAACTTTGCCTTTAAAGTTTGCGATTTTCGCAAGCTGGCCACTGAAGCCAAGTTTTTATAGAAAATGCCCCTAAAATTCACTTTTTGTTGCAAAATAGGTCATTATGGCTAACGGCAATTACTTTTGCTCGTTAAGTTCTATCCACGCAAGGGCATATCCGTCATTTCCATTTTCTCGCCTATACAAACCATCTGCTAACTATCACAAACCCCCATAAACCCTTATTTTATTTTGATCTCATTTCTCATTTCATTTTCTTCTCAAAAATTGCAAAATCACAAGAAAAATCTACAAGATTTTAAAATGGTAATGGTAACACCTACATTTGGTCAGAATCAAGCACATAGTTCCCCCATCACAGATTTAGGAGTCGTTTATGGTAAGCTTTGTTTAATTTTATTTTTTTATTTTTTTTCAATATCATGTTAGGAGCATGCATAGTATGAGTAAAAATTAGTTACGTTTTAGTTGTCCAAATTAGTCTTTTGTTTTGTTGTATTCGTGTTTGTTGATGTTTTATGTTTTTACACACAATCATATGACAACCTGCTTACACTAAAAATTCGTCAAATTGGAGATTTTACCACACCACTAGATAAGAGATATCGTTTTGCAGTAATAGATTGGTATGAGTTAGTTGACAATGGAATGTTTTTGATAAACGAGTATGATGCGATGTTAAAGGACTTAGATTTCAAGGATGGTAGGATTTTGTTCTCCCATTTTAGGATACCTGGAAAATCCTTGGATGAATGATTGGTACCACTAATGTCTGACTAAGATGTGCTTACTTTGTTAAAGTGTGTACCTATATATAGATAAATTGAGGTGTGTGTTAAAAATGGTGTTTCATCACTTGAAAAGCACATAATGGAAGTTAATTTTGGCAAGGGTACTGGTGTTGTTATTAAGGAAATTTTGTAGGCTGATGAGGTAAAGGAAGCTAATGATGCTAGAAATACGGGTAAATTATTGTTATTAGATTAAAATGACGTTCACATTAAAACTGAACCTTCAACGAGTAAAGTAGCACCATTGGTTGAAGGTGGTAATGATAGTAATTTTGGTTTCTCTGATTCTGACACTAGTGACCACCCACCATGGTCTTCTAAAAGCATGAATGAAAAAGGCAAAAAGGGTAGAGTGATGAATTCCAGTTCAGAAAACTCTTATTTGAGATTGGCCATAAGTTTGACTTAGATTTAAGTCAAGATCCTCTAGAGATGACAAATGAGGTCAAAGCTGAATAGAGGATGGAAGAGCCTATGCGTTAAGAGTTTGATGGTGTAATGTATCATACTGATAATGATGCTAGCATAAGTGGGATGGAATGGGATTTAGAGACATGGATGGATGATGATGATGTGTTGCAACAAGAGGATCTAGTTGATTGGCAACAAGATCCTTACCATGGAGATGATGAAGCTGAAGAGACTACAAAGTTGTTTGCTGAGCTAGATCAACTACTTGAGCATGTGGCTTTTCTAAATGATGAACTAAGAGAAACTGGTAGGTGTTGATGCTCCAGTTGTAGTTGTTGATGCTCTAGTTGTATCTGTTGATGCTCAATTTATAGCTTTTGAAAAAGTGTTGGAAAGGGTAGAGCATGTGTGAGGAGATTGAAAAACCAAGGAAGAGGAAAAGAGATAACGAAGATGAGAGTGCATATGAATGTTTCCTTTGGAAGACCAAACAAGAGGAGAATGTTGAATTCAACTGAGAAGGCAATGGAAGAGAAAGCAATGAAAGATTATGGGTTGGACTTCATGTTTAAGACACTTATCTATTGTTATGGCACCCATATATATAACTATATTTTGTTATGTTTATGTTTAAGACACTTATATGTTACTAGACGGGTACCCGCGTAATGTGGCGACGGATACCCGGTAACTAAATATTGTGACGAGCAAACGTTGCTCATTTATATGTAACCACTATGCATTTATGGTCATGTAACCACTATGCATTCATGGAGGAGGTTATGAGATTAATTGGCCGATTAATGCTCATAATTCCTTTTGACTGGGAGTTACAAACTCTTTTAAATGGGCTATTGTTAACACATGCCAGTTAAAAAATGTATACATTAAATCTGGTGTGAATTTAAAAATGTGTATGGTGAACATTGACTAATGGCTTTATATCTTTCCCAAACAAGAAATTTTTTGGTCCCTTAAAAATTTTAAGACTTCTAAAATATAATCACACGGGTACCCGCCGCTGCGACGGCGGCGGGTACCCTGTGACTTTATTTTGCGACGAGCAAATGTTAATCGGTTAAAAGTTTTTCTAACAACAATTGTACAATTGAATAATAATTTAAATTAAAATAACTTTAAGCAATAACAATACAAAGTATTTCATATCCAAATAAACATAAGATCCAAGCGAAAGAAAGGAACACATAAGTAGCATATTTGAAACACAAGTTAAAATAGACCAGTACCCGCGCGTTATGGCGACGAGTTCCCGTATAATAAAATCTTTCGGCGAGGGGCTAGGCGAGGTTCAAGGACCAGAAAAACCTTGAATGGTTGTATCTATTGTTTGTGAAGTATGATTATTTTGTGTTGTAGCTTTTTGATTCTTTCATAAACAATGAGTTCTTTTTATATTTAGATTTCATAACTGACATTTTAATGAATATTAATAACTTTTTTTAAGTTTTATATGTTACAAATATTGATATGGTGGTTACTCATTTATGTCACATTAAATCACTTATTTGATCATTAATACGACGGTTACAATAGGTTACTGGTATGTGTCTAAATACACATACCTTTTACTTTGAAAAACAAACCCAAATGACCAAAAACATAATGAAAAATGCATATATATGTTTGTTTTTGTGTTTGTGTATGTGCAGGTAACATATGGAAAAGGAAAAACAAATACAAAACGGACAAAATCCGAGCACGAGAATGAAAAGAGGACGAAAAACCTGAGGCCAAAGGCGAACCCATCTTTTATGGACCAACTCGGGCCCACTTAATAGGCCGGGATCTTAAACTATATAAGCCTAAAAGCCCAAAACCTTTACAAGCCCAAAATAATAAAATAAAAACCCAAATAATCCCACCAAGCCCAAAGTTATAATAAAAAAACCCAACCCGGTCAAAGCCCAACACCCTTTTATAACTCTAGGTCAACGCACACAGTCAAAATGATATTACTGTTTATCTCCCCAAATGTTCCCTCCTTTTTCACCATTGACTAGCAGGGTAAAGTACGCGTACCCTCAATTGCTTCTAGAAGCTCTAACATGTTCTGACACCCAGGGATGACACGCTGGCAATCCCCAGCTATGTGATTGGATAATGGGGCGTGGCATACAATCCAACGGTTCAAAATGATGAGATATTGAGTTGGTTATGATTAAAAGGCTAAGATTAAAGCTTGGGGAACGTCTGAAGGTCTAGAAGACTCCTCACATCACTATAAATAGAAGAGAAGCTCACACAGTTGAGGGCATCTAGGAGTATGAGTAGCTTAGGGTATATTTAGCTTTTAGCTTGTACATTTTTTTAAGATCTTTAAATTTCATGTAATTCCTTTCCAAAGCTTTGTAATCAGTTAATGTTTTAATAAAATTTAGTTTTTATCTTAATTTGTGTTAAATTCATCATTTATGTTAAGCATTTATAGTTTAAAAACATCATAAGCTCCTCAAAAGCTCTTTTAAGCTACTCTTACTACATCAGCTTGTTATACTCAGTTAAGCTTTTAAAAGCTTAACTGAGCTTATTAGATTGCTCATTTTACCCCAAAAATTTACCTTAGCTTGTTTATGGATGATAAGCCAATTGTGGAAGGGCTTATAGACAATACCAGCTTATCTATGATAAGCTGGAGCTTAATTCTAAGCTCTTAAGAGCAAATTACATCCCTGTTTAGCTGGGATTAAGGTACACCTCATTTACTCTTCTTTGTTGCTTAATTTTTGCATTTGCTTATTATTGCTTATTTGAGTGCTTAATTCTGATTCTAGTTGCTTATTGTCTTTTGTTTACTTGTTTAGATAATCTGTTTTTGCTTGTTAATAATTAGATCTATCATTTCTAAGTTTTTGCTAAAACTGTCCTAAATTTCCATAGAAAGTAGCATAAGTAGATAGCTTATTAATCTGGCTTATTTGAGTGGTAAAATTTGCTCATTAGGTTCATAAATGTCTTATAAACATCTGGTCTTTAGGTTTCATAAACTAAATTTGAGATTTGAAGGTTTAAAATAAGTTTTAATTTTCTTAAGGAGTGTTTGGCATTAGGTTAAATTTCTAGGTTTACAACTGTTTTGGTCCTTTAAAGTTTTGAAATCCAGTTTTGATTCATCATTCATCTGTTTTAAATCATTAATAGTCAAGTTTAAATCAATGTTTAAGTGGTTTTCGAGTTTTTAAAAGAAGAATTCAAGTCTGTGGTGAATCCTTAGTTTTAGTATGCATTACATTTGATTTTAAGTTTAGAGAGTTTAGTAGTGTGTTTTCAAGTTCATTTTGCATTCATTTTAAGGTCTATTATCTGGTATTAATAGTTTGAGCACTGTTTCATCAAGTTTCATAATCTGTCAACATGAGACAATTGCATCAAGCATTAGTTTTCAGTTTATAAGCTTCTTTTCAAGCTTCAATTTAGATAAACTCTAGGTTGTATTAATCTTTGATTTTCAATACTTAGATAGTTAGTAGTATAGAGTACTTGAATTTGAGCTTATTCTGTTGTTTAGCTACCTTTAATTAGCTTATTTTTAAGTCCCAAAATAGCCAAAAGTCAATGCATACTGACTTTGTTCAGTTAGATTGTGCTTTTTCAAAAGTTTTTTCTAGCTTATTTTCTAGGCAAATTTGCTTAATTCTTGTTTTTTATATGTTCTTTGGAAGTCAAATTGAATCTGTTTTTAAGTTTTAGGTTATAGCTTATTAGTTAAGTTGTTTAAAATTTAGCTTAAAAGTGCCTTAATAGGCTGTTGGATTTAGGAAAGAGCTAAATTGAGTTCTAAACTTTACAGCTTATTGTAGTGCTAAAAATAAGTTTTGAATTAGCTTCTTAGGATAAGGTTCTTGCTTGTTTAGCTTATTGAGCTTTGTTTAAGCTTTTTGATTTTGCTAAAAGCTAGTAGTCTTCACTGCTTAGCCTATCAGTACTAACTTAAAGTTAGTACTGCTGATTTTGTTATGCTTAATTCTGGCTTAATTTGTGTGCTTGTTTTTCATTCCTTTTGCTTATAAGGTCTTGTTAGTCATTAGTTTTCAGCCTAGTTAATTTAATAGTTGCTTATTAAGTTTAAAATAAACTTGTAAACAGTTTAGCCTAAAAGACTTTAGTTAGTTAGTTTAAACTGTCATTTTATTTTAGCTTAATCCTGGCTTATTAGTCATTTTCAGAAAAAGTTCTTTTACAAAAGTTTGTTATTTTCAGGTTGTCTAGTTTTTTTTAAAATAAGTTTTCAAAAATAAAAAGTTAAACAAAAAGGGAGTCATAGGGGTTGAACCTGTGACCTCCCCTTTACACACTCAGCATATTTAACACACCACTCTCAACCAAACGTGCCCTTGGGTCTTTTTTGTCATACACCCTTTTCCTTATTCTTTTAACCTTTGTTTCATGTTTTGCTTATCAGTTTCTATTTGCTTATTTTCAGCTTATTCGTTTAGCTTTCTTTCCAGATTTTAATTTTATTAGATTTCTCATAGTTCAAAATACTTTTCATGAATTTTTCAGATTTTTGTAATTTAGTTTACTATTTTTATGCATTTTTTAGCTTAAATCCGTATTTAATTCATAATAAAAAATATAAAAGTCAAAAAATATAATTCTTTTTCTGAAAATTTCATTTTGTCATTTAGGATTTTAGAAAAATAAATTTGTATTCATAGGGCTTAAATTTGTCATAGTTGCTTAAATGTCGCGTTTTATTAATTCCCGTTTACGTTTTCGTGCTTTATTTCTTAAAGTGCTTTAAATGCTTTTATTGTTTACTTGTTTTTACATGTTTTATTCGTTTTCATTAGTACAATTAGAAACCAAATTAAAATCTTTGAAACAATTCAAATCACACGATCACGGACTTAACCGATTTTCAATTCGCGCCTCGTCGAGGACAAACGACCCAGGATGTTTTTGAGACAACTTTGGTTAAAAGTTTGTTTCTTAAATCCGACAGAAAATACTTACTATACTATAATTGTTTACATCCTTATATACTTATATTATATATAGTATGTTTGGGTGTATCAATTTTTGGCGCCGCTGCCGGGGACGTGTGTTATGATTATCGTGTTTTGTTCGAAGATTAGTGATTTGAAGACCCTTCCTTGTGAAGTTATCATTTTCCGTTTGTGAATATTTTCTTCTATTAATAAATATAAAAATAAAAAAATATTTTATTTTCTCGATTTTTGTGTATATATATTAAATAATCACAAATACTTTTTCTAAAGTATTTGAAAATACCAAAAATATTTTCTCTTTGTTTTATAATACATAAAAACCCAAAAATATTCTCCTTTACCCTCTTATCCGTTTAATTCTTTTTCTTATCCTTTATATTGTTTAATTATAATGACGTCATATTACCAACCTAGTTGCTACGGGTGTGGAGGTCCTTTAGACGGTTCGATTTGTCGACAATGTAATTATGAAAGGTGTGGAAATATGCGTTATGGAGGAATTTATTTTCATTGTAAGTATGATACAAATCCGAATTCTCTCAATTTTTCCGACTACCCTCCACAACCCCACTACGAGACGAATATTTGTGAGTTGTGTGGAAACGATGCTTATTTTGGTTACGATTGTACACCTCAAGTTCCGTTTGTTTACAATCAGAACCCGTGTTTCGATCAAAACTTTGATAATAATTTTTCACTAACTTTACCGAATTTTTCACAACAAAATCTTGTTTGTGAAAACTGCGGGGGTCCTCACTAAAATTTTCAGTGTCAACCGATGAACCAAAATTTCTATAACTCTAATGCTTCCGGTTTTGACCAATTTCAACCCCCGCAGTTGCCCGTCATTCATCAATTTCATCAAGAAATGAGTAAAGAAATTTTGCAAGCCAGAGAAAACTTAATGGAAACTATTCAAACCTTTTTAAAGAAATTTGATCATATACCTCCTGAAGAAAAACCAATGGCTTTCTTGTTAGCTGAGGATAAATTTCTTAAAATTAAGCAAGCTATTGAAGAAGAGCAAAATCAACCAGAGGATATACAAGAATTGATGCTTAAACTTCTTCTCGATTTGAAAATTTGTGATGGAATCTTGCTGAAACAAGAAGAGCAGGCAGTTCAGGAAGAACAGGAGGAACAGACAGCTTAAAGTTTTATTCTAAATTGGAATTTTCCTATGATTGACGATGATGATGATGTGAATACTATTTTATATAGATCGTCTAAAGCAATCACACCCAACTTACCAATCGAGGAACCCGATAACTCTCTAAGTATGGGGGACGAGCATCTTAGCACTATTCCAGAAACGGAATCGGACAAATTAATAAAGTCTAGTGTTGAGAACCTTGTCCAAATCCTAAGAGAGTCCGAGGGTATTTTTGATGATATTTGTGATGTACCGTCTTGTGATAATGATCATTTTGATGCCGAATTTGGACTTATTAACTCTTTGCTTAGTCGAGATATTTCGATCACATCTCCTAAGATTGATTTTCTTCCCGAGGAGTTCGCCGGTGAACTCGATCTTATTGATCCAATTCTATCGGGAATTGATGAAGACGATTTTGATGAAGAATAATGAGCGATTAATATTGATATTCTTCAAATCGATGACGAAATTCTTCGTGAGAAATTATTAAATGTCAATCTTCTTATTGATAAGATCGAAGCATTGAATCTTACTCCTTCTATTCCTTTTGTGCTCGAATATCCCTCCTCTTCTCCTATTCTAGTTATGGATGGTGACTTTCTTATAGAGGAGGTTGATACATTTCTTGTTCCGGAAGACTCGATACCACCAGGTATTGAGAGTGATTTTGACTCGGAAGGGGATATCATTTTTCTTAACGATATACTTAACGATGATCCTATTCCCGAGTATGAGCGTTTTACCTTCGACATTGAGCCCGATGCGCCCATGATAAACAATTTTGATGAGCTTAATGAAGACAAATGTTTTGACCCAGGGGGAGGTGAGATTGTTTTTTCCCCAAATGTTAAAGATGACGATTCCTTCACATTTTTCATTCGGATTTTTCTCTCGTTTCTCACCTACCCTAAGGATTCTCCTTTACTTCTCTCCACCGGGAGTGAAGACACCATTTTTGACCCTGACATCTCCACTTAAAACCGGTGGCATCTCATCGATATGGAACTTTCATGTGCTTTAATGTTTATCCAAACATTAATGAAAGCCCGATTGAGATTTTCTTCTCCATTTGCTCCCCCGTGGACAACTTAATTCGAGGTTGAGTCAAGCTCGTGACTCGGTTAACAAAAACAAGCGTTTCTATCTTCTTATCTATTTTCTAACATTTGATGTAAGGAGGCCCGCCTCTTCCTTTCTCGTGTTTCGTGTTTTGTGGTTTTTTGTCCAGGATTGCTTGGATTTTAAAGACTCTCGTGCTCGGTGTTTTGTCCATCGTTCACTCACTCTTCAAATCCTTCGCATGCTTATATTGGGTATCCGATATCCTAATCTTATCGACTAACGTTTATCTTTTGCATACTTAATAAACGGCTTTAGATTTGCGTAGAGACCCCTTTATATCAAGATTATGCATTGAAATTAGTATGGGGGTATCAATCTCACATTGAGAACAATGTGTAGTTTTAGTATGGGGGGAATCTATCGATTTGATTATACCTGCGACCGTTGTTCTCACGTAACCTGTTTTTCCACCAAAAATATGTGATTTATGTGAAAATAGCAAAAATTTAAAAAAATTTGTGCATGATAAAGTGATGAATATTGGAATAAAGTGATGAAATAAGTGTTGTGATACAAATAAAGGTGAGAACGAGAAATAAATTTGGATCCGACTGGTTTAATACCTTAGCTTTTTTCTTAACATATTTAAATCGAGTTTGTTGCTAGTCTTATGTAGGCTTATCTATTATGCCAAACTCGATTTATTATAATTAAGATTGTTGCCAGTCTATGCGACTTGTTAAAGTGCAGATCTTAATTAGCTAGGCTAAGCATTCTCAAGTCTCTTTCTTAGAGATTTTAAATTGCGAAGAACGAGAAATGATAGAGTCGAGTATAAGTCATGATATTAAGCGTGGAATAGTTGGTTTTCTTTAGAGCTTATAAGTACTAATTGTGGCTTTTTCTCCCATTAGCTTGTTTCACTTATATATTAATAATGTTTAATAAATAAGGTTGTTCGGTTCAACTTAATCTTTAGTGACTTTTCACTAGCTTGAAAGATGATGTAATCAAGATAGGTACACTTCAAGATTCGGAATTTGGCATACTATATATATCATATGAATAATTGCTTTACTTACACCTTAAAGAGCCTAAGGGTATATGTCGTGAATGATTGAATCGTGTTTAATAAATGATTTATTTGTACCTTAAAGAGCCTTAGGGTATATGACGTAAATCAAGTTAAATAAATAAGTAGCCTAATAAAAGCCAAATTTCGGTCACCTCGGTGTGGACCTCATCGGTTTTCAAGGATAGGGGAAGAAGCTAATTTTTATCTTCAACCGTCCCGCTTTATTTTCAGATTTAATAAATATCGAAATAAGTCTTAAAGAGACTTCGGGTATATGACAAAAATAAAATCTTCATATACAAAATTAGGAATAAAAGAGGAAAAGTAATACACAATTAGTATTTATGAGTAGTGTTAGTATCATGACATGTATTTGACAATGATCTTGTTTTTAAAATAAATATCCAAATAAGTCTTAAAGAGTCTTCAGGTATATGACAAAAATAAAAATCTTGAGATACAAAATTAGGAATTAATGGGAGGAAAAAGTAAATACACAATTAGTATTTATGAGTTGTGTTAGTATTCATGATAGTATTTGACTATGATTTGTTTTTAAGTTAGTTTGGAAAGTGAAAGTTGTTTGGCGATGAATTTATATGCTTGTTCCATGATCCTAAGTATTATCAAAAGCACAATGTTATGAAGTGTTGAAGTAGGGAAAGTTATGAAAAAGCATAAAAATATATATATATATATAGAAAATGTTGAAAATGGAAAAACGGGGCTTTTCAGAGCTAATGTTTCTTTAATCCCTTAAGATGAATACTTAGCTACTTTTCGAGGTAATTAATAAAGGGGGATTAAGATTCTTAGTTTTCTAAAGTGTTATTTATAATATTGTGTGGGGATACGACAATACCTTAGTATGGGGGAATTTGGTATGTGCTATTTTACACATATCTTTTACCATGAAAAACGAACCCAAAAGATCAAAAACATAGTAAAAATTGCAAATATATGCTTGTTTTTATGTTTGTGTATGTGCATGTACGGATATTAAAGAAATGGATAAACGAAAAGACAAAACGGACACTAACGAGCACGAGATTGGAAAAAGCGTGAAAAGCCAGAGCCTGGTGGAATGCATTTCTTGGTTTTTGAAAAATTGCTCTAAAAACATAAAATCACCAAAAAACACCACATATTGTTAAACTCAATATTTCTTCAATTGTTCTTAGCCTTTACACCGTTAGTCCTTGGCTAATTACATTATTAGTCTAAGGACTAACAGCTGTTAACTTTCTATAAAACCCAACTGGCCCAACACTTAAACCATAAACCAAAACAAGCCCAACAATCCAGCCCAACCCTTTATAAATGCAACCCGAGTCAAACCGGTCAAACAATAATAAAAAGTAGGAAAAAAGAGGCAGACGAAGGGATGAATTACTATTAAACCTTCGTCATAAAATACCATGCATACCCAAATTCACTCCCACTCGTAAGTCTTACCCTTTCTTAGACAGTACAATACGTCTTCAATGACGTATTTTGACATACCAGGGTTGGCATTCTTTGACTTGGCATTAGGACGTAAGGCACGCAATCACGGGTCAAGGATGATGTGATTTGGGAGGCAGAGTTAAATGATCTAAGGCCAAGTTTTAAATGAGAGAGAAAGCGTCCCTGGATCTAGAATTCATTCTCGTGGCTATAAATAGCTCCATCATCCCACCACATAAATGCTATATAGGAGTAGAGTAGTGGTAGTGTAGGTAGTTTAATTATAGCTTATTTTTAGCTTATTATTGTTTTCTTAATGTAATTTCCTTTTAAAAGCAGTGTAATCTCTTTTGAAGTTAATAAAATTCCATTTTCATTTAAATTGTGCCTTAAATTCTGTCTTAACTTTTAGCTAATTGGTTTAAATGTTTCTTACTAATAAGATCAAATAAGCTCTTTACTCTCTCAACTTTAGCTTATTAGGTATAGTTTATTTCAAAGCCTTAGTTTAAAAGCCCAATTGTACTATATATCATCAATAAGGTCTTGAATAAGCCAATGAAAAATAAGCCAGATTTGGATGGGCTTATAGGGCTTATTCTTAGCTTAATTCATAAGCTAGCTTGTTGATAAGCTTTGTTGAGCAGCTTAAATCCCTGTTTGGTGCAAGGGATTAAGGTACACCTCATTCTCTCTTCTATGTTGCTTATTTCCTGCATTTTTCTTTTCAATGCTTATCTTTTGCTTATTGTTGCTTATTAGTAACTTATTTGTGCTTATTCCCTGCTTGTTATGTCCAGTTAATGCTTAGTTTGTCTAAGTTTCCGTTTTAGTTTAGCTTATTTATGATTACTATAAATCTGCATGTTAGAAGTCCAAATAGCTTATTAGTGTTAGCTAATTATTAAGTGCTTAACTTGTCTTAGTTTTATCTTAAAATCTTTTAAAATGCTTAGAATGTCATCTGTTTTCATCAATATCATCTTTGAGGGTTCTATTTTAGCTTATAAGTAGGAATCCAAAATTTAAAGGGGTGTTTGGCATAACAGTTTTAACTTTAGTTAAAACTGCTATGGTGTAATTAAACCTTTAAAGCCAATTTTAATAAGCTCAAAATAAGCCTTAAAATCTGTCTTCAAGAGTTTTTAAGAGTTAAGACCGTTTTTCAATGTTTTTTAGATGTAGGATTTGAATATGTGTGGTCTAGCTTGCCATACTAGCTTATTTGATTTAATTTTTAATTGGTGCTGTTTTGTGTGAATTTCATGCTTATATTTGATTCAAAATGCAGTAGGATTGAGTCAATGCAAGTGTGCAAGTGCCTTTGTTTAAAATCAAATTCTGTCATAATTCTCAAAGTGTGTTTTTCAAAGTTCTAAAAGCCTGTTTTCATTAGCACATTTAAGTTAGAATAAGCTTGATCTGTGGTTTGAAAATGATAGAATAAGCTCTTAGTAGTCCAAATTTGATCTGTTTTAGCTTTTTGAGTTTTCATATTAGCTTTTACTAGCTTAAATCTAGGGTTGAAAATGCAAATTTATTTCTTCATAAAACTTTAAAAAATCCAAAAAAAGTCTAGTATGTTAAACTGTCAATTTTCTTTAGCTTTTTCTAACTTAATTACTAGTCCATTTTTCTTAAATTTTGTTTTTATGTGTAATTTGGATGTCCTAGTTATTCTGTTTTCATTTGTCAACTAATTTCATATGCAAAATTGGTCTTAAAAATAAGCTTAAAGATGAGCATTTTTCCCTTTTAAAACTGTTAGATAGGTTCATCTTGTTTTTAGCTTTTAAAAGCTTTTAAGCTAATTCTGCTAGTTCAATCTTTGTCACTTTGCTTATCAGAGCTTAGGTCTTGGTTAGGTTTTCAGCTTATTAGTTCTAAGTTTCTTATTTTAGTCTTAAAAATTTGCAAAAGTTTAGCTTAAAAGTAATTAGTTAGTTAGCTATAATCTGTCTTATTTGTTTCAACTTGTTCTTGGCTTATTAGTCATTTTCAGAAAAAGTGCTTTTATTAAATTTGTTTATTTTTAGCTAAAGTTTGGATTTCAAAAAGAAAAAAAAATGATTTTTCAAAAAGGAGGGCCTAGGTTTTCGACCTGTGATCTACTTTCTAAAACACAAAGACTCACAAACACACTCTAATCCATCTGCGCCTTTGGTACTTTTCTGTCCAAGGGTGTTTTTAAAATTTATTTAACCCTTTTTGATAGTTAAGCTCATTCGAGCTTATTAGCTTATTTTCGGCTTATTCTTTCAGCCGATTTTATACTTCTTATTTTTCTAAGGATCCTCTTAGTTCAAGGTATTTTTCACAATTTTTCTAGATTTTTAGAATTTAGTTTACTATTTTTAATTATTAATTTAGGTTAATTTTGTTTTTAATTCATAATAAAAAAAAATATAATTCTTTTTCCGAAAATTTTCTTTTGTCATTTAGGTTTTATAAAAATTAAATTTGCATTCGTAGGGATTAAATTTGTCATAGTTGCTTAAATGTCGCGTTTCTTTAATTCCCGTTTATATTTTTGTGCTTTATTTCTTAAGTGCTTTAATTGCTTTTATTGTTTATTTGTTTTATTCGTTTTCATTAGTAGAAATAGGAAATTAATTCAGAATCTTTGAAATCATTCAATTCACGCGATCACGAACCTAACTGATTTTCAATTCGTGCTTTGTCGAGGGAAAATGACCCGGGAGGTTTTTTTTTAGACAACTTTGGTTTAAAGTTAGTTTCTTAAATCCGACGGAAAATACTTACTATACTATAATTGTTTACATCCTTATATACTTATATTATATATATAGTGTGTTTGGGACGTTATCAAAACTTTTTAGGTTGGCTGACATAGACTTCTTCTTTCAAAGGACCATTGAGAGAAATAGCCGTTTTTTGACAATCCATTTTGTTAAGATTGTAATTTTCTTTGAGAGACTGCATAAGCAAATAAACATCCGAACAGCCTCAGATAGTGCAACCAGGAGGCAAATACTATTCAAATATCAATGCCTTCTTTCCTGCTTTGTATCCTTTAGCCACAAGACGTGTTTTTGTTTGAACTACATATTTGCGATCACACTTGTTCTTCCTGAGCCATTTAAGAGCAATAAATCTTCCTTCTGGTCGTGGAACGAGTTCCCAAACTTGAAGTCTCTTAAATTGATTCAACTTATCTTGCATGGACTCAATCTAACTATGATTTGCCATAGCTTCTTTGATATTCTTTGGTTCAATTGTGCTGACGGTTAATGCATACATGCATACCTCATAATCTGTGTATAGCCGTTGACGAGTCATGACAGGTTTGGATAGGTCACCATTAACTTGTTAGAGGGATGATCTTTTGTCCAAAGTGAGTTGAGAGTTGTACTTGGTGGAAATTCTGCTACATTTATGGTTGTTAAGAGCCGTTGTTGAGTTCCATTTCCTCACGACTTAGAGGATTATATGAAACAAACTGTGAATTGCCATCAAAATCAGCAGAATCTTCTTGATTGAATGTCATCAGCCTCAGTTAAAGAGATTGGAGATGTTTGTTCTCATCAGATGTAGTGAACATAGGAAGGAGCCTTATGTTCGTTCAAACATTGAATTGGAAGATATAGAAGGTGTTGTCTTCATGATTTAAGTCGTGTTGTTTTTGCAGCGGAATTGAGGAGTGTATCTGAAAAAATG
Source organism: Tanacetum coccineum (assembly GCA_026074375.1). Classification (NCBI taxonomy): domain Eukaryota; kingdom Viridiplantae; phylum Streptophyta; class Magnoliopsida; order Asterales; family Asteraceae; genus Tanacetum; species Tanacetum coccineum. The sequence continues at coordinate 2,557 of BQNB010120592.1, read as the reverse complement.
TTTCTCAAAATATTTCTTTTAAACATTGGACCGGAACAAATTATCAAATCTTTTTTTCTGATGGAGTTATTTCATTTCTTCTGTTGATGAATTATGATTTATGAATCGTTGAAGCTCGGGTTCTAATACATTGTGTTCAGAAAAGCAATAGCTGTGAGCTCGTAAAACTTGACATACTTATGTTTTCCTTATCTTTTTAGTGTAGCTGATATAGATTTACGAACCCTCTTGATGTTTCTGAATAACCTATGAAGACCCCAATGTCTGCTTTTGGTTTCATTTTTCCAAGATCGTCTCGGTCATTTGTTGGATAACACTATGAACCGAACACATGAATGTATTCAACATTCGGCTTTCTGCCACGCTATAACTTCATTAGGTTTTTTTGTTATGTCGTGTATGAATTGATTGACGAGTTTGAGTTAAACAAGCGGTAGCCACTGCTTCAGCCTAAAGAAATTCATGGTAAGCCTGAGAGGACAAAGATAGAATGTTTCAAGAGCCAGCTGCGACCAAGAGTTTCGATTACTTCGTTCAACCTACTCCATTTTTGCTGAGGCGTTTCGAGCAGTATGAAAATTATTGCATGATGCATAACTTTCATATGAGCTTTAAGAGTTGCATTTTTTGAATCTATACCAATTGTCTGTACGGATTCTTGCTAACTTTGGCTTTATAATTTGTTGGAGCTTTGAGCAATGAATGTATTTATATTCTCTGAGAGTTTCATCTTTCAAATGAAGGATAGTAACCCTTGTATATCCGGTGGGGGGGGGGGGGGGGAATGATCATTCCACGATCATAAGAATATATTCTTTTCCATTGATTGAAGATACCGCATTGAGTACACAGCATTAAATTCCATATGTCAGTCATTCCAATTTGGAGTGATCACTTGAAATATATTCTTTACAAGTGAAGAAAGTAAACCAATGTATATCGTAGAAAATAATCTTCCACGTTCACAAGAATATACTTTCTTTTCCAGTGTTTGAAGTACACGCATTGGATCGAATTAAAGCCTATGAAGTAATTCCAATTTATGAGGAGATCACTTGGAACTTATTTGAGTTGATGAGAAGCTTTCTTGCTTTTTCCTCCTTTAACAAATCAGAACAAAGGTGATCTTTCCATATTTAAACGTGTGGAAAGACCATAACTAATTCTATGTTTGTAAGATCGTTTTATGGTGCTGAAATTAAGATGTGAGAGTTTGCGGTTCCATAACCATGACTTTGTCAAAGTTGCCTTAGACATTAGACAAACGGGTGAAGAAGCTTAGCCATGTTAGAAATGGAGATAGTATATAAATTTGATCGCGGGCCTGGCCTGTATGCTAAATCTCTCCGTCAGAAATACGCCCTAACATGTTCTTAGAACAAAAAGCTACTTCTAAATCGCCATCGCAAATTGTCCAATGCTTTGGAGATTATGTCCAAGGCTTCCAACATAATATACATGACGTGAATAGTGTTATTGGTCTTGTATATAATCACCATGCTTGTGATTGCTGTAAAATTATCATTTCCAAGCGAACGGGTTCGCCCATGAATATCTCAATGAATTTTTCTGCAGTGTCGGTCACCTCGTCATATGCTTTGAATACAATATAAAAACAATCAATGAACAATTAAACTACATGCAACACAAGAAGACATCAGACATTGACAAGTGGGCAATTTGACTACCCATTCTTAACAGAGGACCGGATTGTTTCAGATTGACAGACATAATTCTACCATTTGGGTTTGTGTTAACAGGAGACCAAACAACATTTAGTTTTGATTCAAACCATTTTTTCCAGATTCGACTAGTTCGAATCTTGTTCTTCATGTATGTTCTTAAAGACTTATCTCATAAATTTCTGACTAGTTCGAATCTTGTTCTTCACGTATGTGCTTAAAGACTTATCTCGTAAATTTATTTTCTTTGTACTAGAAACCTTATCGTTAGCTTTTGAGGTACTTTCGATAGTGTCGACTCTTTAGAAACCCTAGTCTTTAGAAACCCTAGTCTTGTGAACTACATAAGTAGTATCATAAGATTTTGGTGTTTTAGATTTAGTGGATAAGGTTTTACGAACATTCAAATGCACATTCAATTTATAATTTGCAAAACATTTATCATGGCATGGAATAAGCACATTTTGCATACAAGAAACACATAACAAAGTTTTCACTTTGGAAGCGTTTGCAACATCAACATCAATTACATTCTCTTTGTTTGAGATAACATTTTCAGATGTGATATCTGTTTGCTTATTTTTTTTCTAACGTAAACTGCTACTTTCTTTGCTGGCTTCTTAGAGTTAGCTACACTATTCTTGACATGTGAATCTCTATTCATTGGTCTTCTAACACTAGATGCATCATTCATTCCTGTAGAAGATTCATTTGTTTGTCATTCATGAGTTGTGACAACTTTGTACATTCCAGGTGCTATGACATTTTTGTTTGAATTCACCCCGCTTTTTCTGGCAGGTGAAGTCTGTAAAGTGACTGGTTTTGACACGACATGGTTTTCTTTTGAGTTTTGAACATCCGTTTTCTTTTGAATA
>BQNB010120591.1:0-10229 GCA_026074375.1 Tanacetum coccineum | reverse complement strand
GGAAAATGGGTAAAAGTCTTTTTACATTTGTATATATATATTGAAGATTTACAATAGGTAACTCTTTGTTTGACCAAAGCATATTGTATGCATGAAACATAATATTTATTTGAGTTTTTTTGTTTTCTATATTATATAATTATTGACAATTTTGATAACTCTACTTGATACTTTTAAATTCGATTGCGAAGCTAAATTTTTACATGTTTGAACACAAATTATGATCATAAATCTTAAGTAAAGCTGACACAATAATGCAACTATAATCATAAAACATATATACAATATTAACTGTATATCCAACAGTAAGAATACCAGCCTTACAAAGTGGAGGTCAATGACTCAAATATAACGAGGAGAAAATTAATCCCCTTGTGGCCTTGAAGGTTCATTTGAGCCGACTTCGGGCTACCTAAAAGAGCGATTTTTCTGAGATTAGTCGGCTCACAATGTCGCGTTAGAAAACAGGTCAATCAAAAGAAAAAGAATTACTAATTATCCTCAAGTTCATATAATATATAAAAGATATGAATCTATTCTCTTCATATAATTTCGATAATACTCTATAACATAACATATAAAACAGAAAAAATTAAAAATCATGCATATATTTAAAAACTATAATGTCTAAGCCCCGTGCGTGCACGGACATTAAAACTAGTTTTGATAGATTATAATTATAATCTAGATAAAAAAAAGATAGATTATAATCAAATATTTTATTTGGGGTACGTCTTGCAGTATTCGAAACATTGTAATTAAAAATATTAAAGGATCTCATATATAGTTAACAATTTTTTTTTTATCTAGAATGATGGTATGATTGAAAAATATAGTAAATAGTAGTGACAAAAGTTGTAAGCAGTGATCGTGTACCGTGTCTTTTGATAACGTAGTTATAGTTGAAATTATAATATGTAACAGAGCTCTTAAATATTCAACGCTCATTCATGAAACGTTGTAAAATAAATATCCCAAGAAAAATTAAAGCTACGTAGTATTTGTTATTTGTTAAACAATCATTAAAAATCACAACACTCGCCGCCTACACGAGCTAAATACTTCATGTGAAACACACCCTCTAGTCGCATGCTGCTAAACCAGGGATCAAGATCCTCTCAAGTTGAAAGTAACTTGATAGATCAAGTTAGCCAATCAGAATTAAAATAAATGTATAAACATTTTTCTTTTAACAAAATTCAAGGGCCCACTTATTTGTTTAACTTCATAATAAAGCTAACATGACCGATCAAGTTGTGACCAACAACAAAAATGGGGTAATAGTATAGTCGGAATATGTGGCATGACAAGAAATTTGACAATGAGAAGTCTAGAAAAAATTAAAAATTATTTGTTGGGTTTTAATCGACGAAAGTGCACACCTAATTCATTTATGTTTTTAACGAACACTACCAATAAAAGTCAGTAACTCATCATTTTCTCTATAATGCATTTCTTAGACTTTATCGTCTCATTATACTATTTTTGTAATTTGCCTCCTATACATGTATAGGTAAATTTATAATCGAATATGTATGTATAAGAAAGTTCCTAGTTCATCATATAACCAAACCTTTTATGGCAACTTGTCAATAAATTTTATTGTCGATAGAACTTGTTCAAGCAGGATTACCCGCGCGTTGCTGCGGGCCGTTAATTTTTCGCGCGTTGTTGCGGGGCATTATTATTTTTTATTTTTTTATTTTGCGCGGGTTTATTTTTTCGGCCATATGTTAATAATTTGTTTTTTTCTTATATGGGCTTATGTGTGGGACTTATATTTAAAGGTTTCTTTTTTGCCTATACGAGGTTTTTTTTAATATAATTTTATGGGAACGTGTGCTTTAAATGAGAATCGCGCGTTACTGCATGACATTTTTTTATTGTATTTTGTGCGGGTTTATTTTTTCGGCGCATGTTTAATAGTGCGGGTTTATTTTTGCGTTAAAATTTTATTTTTATTTTTTTCTATTTTTATTTGTGCGGGTTTATTTTTTCGGTCTCATGTTTAATATTTTTTTATATGGGGTTATGTGTTGGCCTCATGTCGCAGGTATTTTTTTATCTGAGTAAATCAGTACTTTGTATTTTTTTTTTCCTATTTTGTACCAAGCAATTTTTTTTTTACATTGCCTAATTAAAAAAAAATCAAATGGGCCGGCCCAAAGTTGGGAGCCCAAAAAACGGGCTACTGTAGCAACACATAGTAATACGACATCGTATTACTTTTTCTTTTAGTATATGTATAATTTGCCTCCTAGTATAGGTAAATTTATAATCGAATATGTATAAGAAAGTTCCTAGTTCATCATATAACCAAACCTTTTATGGCAACTTGTCAATAAATTTTATTGTCGATAGAACTTGTTTGTAATCTAGCAAGCTCTTCGATTGAACGAAACAGAAAGGGGAGGGTTGCTTCGCTACCGAAAAGAAGCACTTACGGGGAGGTGGTGTACTCGTGTTCTGTCACTTTGCCATGCATCATCATCATATGCCTATACATGGCTCGGGTACTCCGTTTGTTCTAACTTATAGCATTCAAAAAAAAGTTGAAAATTTTGTGTACAGCTTTTCAGCATGTGAGAATGTATGAAAAATAATAGGTTGAGAGTGCGTTGATGCATTTGCAGTAAGAATGTTGATGATGAGTTAAAAATATTCACATATTTGAGAAAGTTTGAGAATATGTTATGCATGGATCGGATACTTTTGTTTGCCAATATGATCCTTGCTTTATTGAAACGAGTTGTAATATCTGCGTTTCGCGATGGGGTGTTTGCTTACGGAAGTAGTCAAATATATATTTTATATATGTCTTAAAATTGTCCCTGTTACAAATTTGCAGCCTAATCGGCAAATGAGAAAGTTTTATGACATTGCTATTCACATGGCTAAAATAATGTATGAAACTTTTTTGGTAACAATATCAACTTCTAGTCATATTGGCAATATTTTCTTCATCGTATCAAAACTTGTTACTCTTTTTCTTGCAGTTGAGGGACTTTTTTTTTAACACCTGCAAACTAAAAATTATAAATAATGATGAACATCATGTAAATACTTTAAAATTTGAATGTGCTCATTCTACCAATTAAATAATATTAATATATGCCGTTAAAAAATGATATTAATATCTATGCTAGTAACAAATTTAATTCAACATATGGTTTGGAAAATATACTACAATTTATTTGTCTATGCTTGTATAAACCCTTTAGTAATGAAATGCATTAGTACTCCAAACAAATAACTTTTATTTTTCTGAGAAGACTTTATGTGAATTTAACATCATTTCGAAAATGTTTTCATCTGTTCGACTACTCAGAATACAATAAATCTTTAAACTCTCTATTGAACTAACCTCAACGTATAACGGCTCAGATTTGCGAGTGCGGAACCGGATAAAAGGGTATCCGGCCTGCCATGGATGCAAACACCACGCTTGTGCTATTGCCCCACTAAGATACGGGTAGGTTTCACACACCCTCATCAATAACAACCGCACAAATGTAAGAGTATCTTCATCGACTATATACACCCACCCTGACTACAAACTTGACCGGTCTCCCCTCCAAACTGCACACAATCCAAACTTTATGATGGAGGACGAAAACTGAAAAAAGGGAATAAAAGATAATCCTGACAGAATTAAGTTGGATTAGAAGTTAATTATGATTTATCTCGAGTCTTATTATATTTTAGGTTTATCTTTATTTGTTTGATTAGGATTACTAGTCTATTAGGAAACCTTGTTTCAGTCGTTTTAGGATTGTTAGGTCTATTTAAACCATGTCTTAGCACATTGTAATTCAGATTTCCATATTATAGAATTACTTTTGTCGTGTTAAACACGTTTATTCTTCTGTTCATTAAAGATCAGATCCTTTAGGTTGATTTGCTTATGCAATTAACCTGTTCACAAAGCGATTGTGAATAAAACCTTCCGTTGTCCTACTTCAGGTGGTAATCATAGCCAATTTTCAATTTGGGTCTCTCCCAAATTGACATCAGGTCACCACTCTCGATCTCTATCTTTTATCAATTCGGGTTTTCCCCGATTGTTCCGTATACCCTTTTCTTTTCTTTTAGTTGTTTAATTCTATTAAAACAAAAAAAGATTAATATTCATCGCACCGTTCACCGTACTGTTCACAAAAAAAATTATTTTTAAGTCACCATGACCGATAATACCGCACTTTTGCAAGCCTTACAAGCGATTTAACAACAACTGCAGCAACAATCACAACAGTTGCAGCAACAATCACAACAACAAATCGAGCAAAATACCAAAATTCTCGAGGCACTCAATATTCGCGAACAACCAAAACATGATCAGAAGGTTTATGGGTCCTCAAGTGATGAAGACAAAGAAGGTAAACACGTTGATCATACTTCACACAGAATACATTAAGCCATCCAAGGTTTTTCTAACTCTTGAACCTAGCCCAGCCCTTCTTCATGTGAAGCATCAAAGAAATCAAGCTCTTGAGGTAACATACTTTTGCCAATCTTTATATTTCTTTACATACTTGTTGAATTTAACATCATTACTAATTACTAATGTTTATTTGTTTTATATTTTAGATTAGGAAGAAGTCTAAAAGGTTCATAAACTTGATACACTAGAAATTGGACGAAGTCATTACCCTTAATTTGAACACGACAAGTACACTAGAGCTTTTAATCATTTTCTTAGCTTAATGGGTATTGCTGAAACTCATCACACTTTATATGTAAAATCTTGCAGTACGAACATCTTATAACACTTTAAGAAAATTTGAATTTGTGACAAAAGGATATGCAAAAGATGCCATAAAGAGATTAGCTTACTCTCGACAACAACAAGAGCTTACTCTCGGGCGCGGTTAATATGTTGTTTCTTTGTACGAGTTGTGACTGGCGATAGTTTGGAGGACATAGGGATAATGACAATCACCCATGGAATGGTAAGCTTCTTAGATCTTATACACATGGTGGTGGTAAAACAAAAACAAACAACCTACCTGAGATCATTTGGAGAATATCTTGAAGACAAATAATGTTTGGTTCTTCACTAGTGTGTTTAGTTCATGCGTTTTGGCCTGTGATGTACGGTTTTTAAGGACTTCACGGGAAGTTTTACAATCCATTTGGCAGTGCACCTAATCGTTGCAGTGTAGTATAGGCAAGACTCGGGGGTTGTTATCGTTCTCTAGGGGAATAGGTTAGGACGGCTCGAACGGAAATCTAACAGAGGTCTACAGGGTTGAGAGAAGATTCTTTTTGTATTTTATATTTTATGAAAGCAGGTAAAATCATGTTTTGAGAGGTTGGTTTGGTTTTAACTAATTAAACTAATTAATATCTAAACTACTTGGTGATAACTTATAAGACAAACGAACGTATTTACTTAATCATGCATTACTACTTAGTTTGCTTCTCCTAATCATGTTGCTTTGTCACACTTGTGATGATCTGTGTAAGTATTTCCTAAGTCATGAACGAAATACACGAACCCGCCGTCTACGTAATATTCCGTTAAAGCAACGCACAAGTAAGGTGGTATGAAGACTATTATAAGGCCCCTAAGAGTATATTACATGCAATTAAAATACCTTAAGAGGGATCAACAATATTAGAGGTAAAGAAGTATGGAGACTGTTACCGATGGTATCCTTTCTACACACTCGCGTTTCCCTAGACGTCTATGCCAATTTAATATCTTATGGCTAGTTTTCTAAAGCCTAACGCGCACATCCATCACAAGAAGCAACATTAAAAGGATCTACAAAGAAGTATGGAGACTGTTATTGATGAGGTGTCATTTAACCCCCTAAATCGTGCATGTATGCTCAAAATAGGTACTTAATCATTCCTTTTCAGGTATTTAGCATTTGGAAGGCATTTAGAGGAAATACAGGTGACTTGGGCTCATTTGGAGAAGAAACGAACAAGATTACGAACCTACACCAACATCTTTCAAGATTATGTTCTTAGCGGCTGAAGACGGCGTCACAAGATACAAGTGATGCCGTCACGATTCATCTCACGACGGTGTCACAGGAATTCATGACGGCGTCAGCTCGCACAACCCAGCCCGAGATCTAGAATATTCTCTCTCATGACGGCGTCACGATTAAAACGCGACGCCGTCATAGCGATTTATCTATATATACAAACCCGAAATTAGGTTTTTAAGTGTGTAACTTCAGAGTAAAAAAGGGAGACGAATTCTAGTTCGTTTGACAGCTTATTAGGACGATTTTAGGGCCTCAAAACCCTATTGTACTTCCTTCAATTCATTTTTAATCAAGTAAGATTATCTTAATCATTCAATATGTCTTGTTGTTTGATGCATTATTGTTCTTACTTTATCTTTAACATGTTTGGCTAATCTCCCTATTGTGTTCATTTATGATTGTAGGAAACCTAGAATGTATATCTTAATGGTGTTGCTTCTTTTAATGAATATGCATGTTAGGATTTAGAAAACCAGCTTTTGTCTGTATCGATGTTGATATGTGTAGGGAAACATGATTGTGTAGAAAGGATACCATCGGGTAACAGTCTTCATACTACCTTGCCCCTTATATGGTTGATCCACTTTTAATATATTTCAAATGCATTTAATGTACTCTTAGGGGCCTTGTAATAGTCTTCATACTACCTTACGTGTGCGTTGCCCTAACGGAATATTAAATAGATGGCAGGTTCGTGTAATCTGTTCATGACTTAGGAAATAATTACATAGATCATCACAAGTGTGACAAAGCAACAACACTAGGAGAAGCAATCTAGGGAGTAGTAAATGATTAAATGAATATAATTTTTTTATTATATTGTTATCACCATTAGCATAGTTTATCATTTAGTTTAATAGCTAAAAACAACCAAACCTCTCAACCATATGATTTACCTGCTTTCTATAAAATATAAAAATACAAAAATAATATTCTCTCAACCCCTAGAACTCTGTTAGACCATGATCAAGCCTTCTCAACCTATTCCCTTAGAGAACGATAATAACCCCCGAGTCTTGCCTATACTACTACTACAACGATTAGGTACTCTACCTAGGGAGTTGTAAACTGCTTATAGAAGTACCTTACGACAACCGCATCAAGTTTTTAGCGCCAGTGCGTGGGGAATAGTTAGGTTTTGATCATAGTTTAGCTTAGTTCTACTCACTTGAATCCTTTCAAGTGAGAATTTAATTTTCGCATATTAGCTTTCTCGTAGTCTATCTTTTTTTTTGTTATCTGTCTCGTAATCCATTCTCGTCTACTACCATGGGAGACAAGAATCTTATCCGTACTCTTGGAGACTACTCCAAACCTAGCCACGAGGGAACAACGTGGTACCTCTTCGATCCGACACCATTTGGTTGGTGCAAAACGAATGCTTAATCCATGAACTTCGGTCTGAGGATCCAAACCAACACTTCAATGATTTCTTAAAACTAGTGGACTCACTTGGCCTTGACGGTGAAAATAGGGAAAGAACGCGTCTGTGTTTATTTCAATTTTTCATTCTCGATCAAGCTAGCAATTAGCTTGAACGTCTTCTAGCAGGATCCATCACCACATGGGAGGATCTTACTACTCGTTTCCTTGCTCAATTCTTTCCACTGGGAAGAACCGCAAAACTCTGCAATGATATCCTGATGTTCCAACAACATCATGGAGAATCTTTATCTGAAGCATAGACTCGTTTCAAGGACTTACTATAAAAAGTTCCTCACCATGGCATCGACCTTTAACTTCAAGTCCAAATTTTTTATGACCATGGCAATCTTGTCACAAGACGAACCATTGACCAATCGGTCGGTGGTAAGCTTCGTGACCTAAATGACAAAGAATCATGGGCATTATTAGAGGACCTTGCCCTCTATGACAATGAAAGTTGGAATGACCTAAGGGATTTCGCTAAGCTAGTCAAGGCAATTGCTTTGCCTCATGATGTCCCGAGTACATTCGATCGCCGTCTAATCGAGCTTGAAAATCAAGTCCAATGCTTGATGGAAGCTCATCTTGCTCCGACACAACCTGCTCAAGTGAACAAAGTCACTACCTCATGTAAGATCTGCAATGGTCCTCATGACACTCAGTATTGCATGGAAGATCCCGAACAAGCCTTTGTTGAATACGTATCCTCGCGTTCCAATAAAGCGGGAGGTAAGTGGTATACTTTCAAGCCCGGGAAAAACAATCTTGGTGACACCTATAATCCATCATGGAGAAGTCACCCAAACCTTAGGTGGAGACAACCCCAAAATTCTCAAAATAATTTTTCAAACCCACCTAACCGGTTCTAGAAGGACTGGTATCTAACTTCATGGCATCTCAAGACGCTAGACTGTCCAAGTTTGAAGCCTATTTCAAACAGCAGCAGAATGAGATGACCAACAAAATCGACACTGTATTGAAGGTCATCACAGATCGTATAGCAAGAACGCTATCTAGCGACACGGTTAAGAACCCGAAACTGAGTACTTCCCAGTTTTGTCTGCTCGTTCTTATTCGATAATTAAACCCCAGTGCTCATCTCACCCCTCCACTTCAATCAATGCTATCAAAGCACATTCCAAGGAGGCTAACATTTCCTAAACAAACCCGCTACAACCTGGGATGGTGATCGAACCGCAACAACCAGAAGAACCCGAACCAACTCTTAAAGATGAATTTCATGATTTGCATCTTAACCTACCGGTTTTTGAAGTCCTAGATCACACTCCAATCTATAACGCTATATTGGATAAATACATAGAGAGCTTAGAACTAGGCAAAAACGGGTCAGCATTTGTCCAAAGAGAAGTACCTGCAAAGATAGAAAACCCTGGACTATTCACGCTACCTTGTAGATTAGGGGACTCAAAACCTTTCGACACCTTGGCTGATCTAGGATGATGCGTAAACATAATCTCACTTTACCTTTTCAAAAAGCATAACATTGGACTATTAGAAGAGACTGACCATATCTTTGGGTTAGTTGACGGAACCAAATCCTACCCCGTTGGGATTGTTAAAGATGTAGAAGTCCACATAGGAAAAATAAAACTATTAAATGATTTCTACGTGATTGATATGAAGAAGGACCCCGAAACCCCCCTGCTAGTAGGAAGAGGATTCCTAGCTACCGCCAACGCAGTTATAGATTGTAGAATAGCCAAAATAGCGGTAGGAGAAGGAATCACTATGTCGATATTTGGCGTAAAAGGAGTCGACTTAGGAGAGGAGGAAGTATCTTATTGGACCACACTTGGAAAAATGGAATCATACAAGCCACGACCTCGCTTAGATGGAGTAGGCGCACGAACCCCTTATTATGCTAGGAAGGACTTCTTAGACTACCATTTACCCGGAGAATGGGAAATTACTAGAGATGCCTAGCTCAATCCTTTTAAGGATACCTTAGTGTTTAGGAGGATGGTGGAATTTTTAGGAGCCACGCCCATTAACCTTAAGAGAAATATGTAGGAATCGGAGGACCTGATTAAAAACCCGATTAACTGAGACAAACCACCCAAAAACGGAGATGGAGCATGGCACGTCAAGATTAGACTAATCGATCCAGACAGAGAAGAGTTTACCAAAACCCTACAATCAATCCCAACCACTAGGAAGCTCTCCGAAAGAGAAAGTCAGAGGGAAATCATCAACTTGGACCACTTTTACGACACTTGACGTGTGACTTCGAGTCTAGCTACAAGACTCGTAAATAAAGAAAAGCGCTTTTTGGGAGGCAACCCAATATTTATTTTTCCCGCATATTAGGAGTGTCGTGTGTTTTAATTCTATATCATTTGTTTTATTATGTTTGAATTAGTTTGTAATCATGCTTTGTTTGTTTGTAACTTCGTCTTATTTGGAATCAAAGGTATTTTGCAACGAAATAAGTGTAGGGGCATTATCCGGTTTCTAGAACTAAATTCAAACATTTGAAATAAATTGTTTAGATTAATTTGCGTCAATTTTGAGTCATATGAGTAAATTATCAAATCTCAGGTTTTATGCAGCCATTTGTACAGGAACTAACCTATGGAATCAAGTGCAGGAAATTTTTCATCAAACAAAAAATTCATTTTCACAGTGTGTGGAGACGGCATTACGATTTACACGTGATGCCGTCACCACGACACCTATGACGGGGTCAGGATAACCCTGGCGGCGTCAAACTCCCAGGTCCAGAAAACTTAAAGTTTTTAATTATTTTTGAAAATAAAACTTGCACAACATTTAAAATATGTA
>BQNB010120589.1:0-20607 GCA_026074375.1 Tanacetum coccineum | reverse complement strand
TAATTTGAAAGTTAAAATGCCAAAGAAGCATGAATGAAATATGAATGAAAAAATGCATGAATATTGAAATTATGCCAATAAAGCATACATTTGAGAATATGGAGCAAGTAATAGATGTGTGTTGTGATATCTCACCAGGAAGCAAGGTCTAGGTGAGGGTTCAAACTAAGACACCTATCCTTAGCCATATTAGGAAGAAGGTGTTGATGTGATTTCCCACTACGCTAGCAACGGGGTGGGTTTTCAAACTAAGAACACCGGTCGTTGGTTGTGATATCCTGCTCCGTTAACCACGAGGTAGGGGTTCAAACTAAGCAACGCATTCCTAGCTTTAAAGAACTTATGATTATAATGTTGAAAATGTTGCAAAAAGTTCTAAAGTTTAAATCTCGAAATCAAGTTACGAAGTCTTAATAAGTTGTTGCTTTGAGTCATGATTCATTTTGAATTATGACTATGAAAATAAGTTGATCTATGGTTAAATTAAAATGAGTACACACATTCAATCGTATATCCATGTTGGGAGTTGAAAGTTCACAAGTCATAAGTATGAGGGCTTAACATCTAAACTTAAATCGACTATGATCTTGTTTAATTCTTAGCTTGGAAACTTGTGAAAAATCTGAGAACGATGAATTTATCCGTAAGGAATCTTAGATTCACTCTACGGGCGCTTCTCATTTTCTGATCCCAGTATTATAAATAAAGAAAGTTCAAACTTGTTAAAATGAGAAAATCCAAAAATATTAGTTGTAGTTAGTGTAAATTCAGAAAATGGTGAAAACGGGGCTTACATGTTTACTTCATAACATTGCGTGAGGACACACAATACCTTAGTTTGGGGGATTTGATAAGTGCTTAATTACACATATCTTTTACCTTCAAAAACGAGCTTAAATGACCAAAAACAGACAAAAACTGCCAAATATATGTTTGTTTTGCATTTGTATTGTGCAGGAAGTGGATATCAACAAAAAGACAGAAAATAGAGCCAAAATGACAAAACTGAGCATGGAATGGAAAAGACTGTGCAAAATCAAGGCCAAAGTCCAAAAATACCAAAGTCAGAGTCAATACAGAAGAATCAGCAGTCAAACCGGAGCCGGAACTGAAGAATACTATTGGATGCAATCTTAACCCATCTGATGGGCCGGGAAAGCCCAATAGTATAATATGAAGACTGTGAGACCAAATTGGGCCCTCAATCATTTCAACAGACATTTGTGTGCAATTTGACAAAGACTTGTGAAGACTTTGAAGACCAATCCTAGCAAGTTACAGCCAATCTCAGCCATTGTACACACAAAACCCACTTCATAACCTTATTGGGCTTGAAAAAGCCCAATAACCAAACCTGTACCTTATTGGGCCCAAACCCAAACCCAGTGGGCCCAATACAAGCCCAATACCCTTTTTTATAAAACATAAGGACCAAAAATGTAAATTTTAAAACCTTGTTTTATAATTAAAAATGAAAAAAATAAAATAAAGAAAAGGGCCAAAAATGCCAAAGTTTGAAAGTTGTTTTAAAAAGAAAAAAAAATAGAAAAATAAAACACAAGGGCTGCTTTGCAATTTTTCAAACTTCTTTTATTTCTTTTAGTTATAAACCAGAGGGACCATTTTTGCAATTTATCAAAACCCCTTTTATTTCTTTTAGTTATAAAACGCAGGGACCAAAACTGTCACTTTCCAAACTCGTTTATAACTAAAAAGGGCTTAAATAAAATGAAAAGAGAAAGAAAGATGGGGGGGCACTCTTGCCTCTTCCCCATTCTTTTCTTTTAAACCTGCAACCACAAACGGTACCCGTAACCCCTTGGCGCCAAAACCCAAACCACCCTCTCCCACGGTTTCTAGCCCAAACCACCTCCCTAGTACACTCACAGCTCACCCCTCACCATTTCCCACAACCCAATACCCCTATAACCCTTTCCAGTTCAACATACACAAAAACCCGCACCCCCATCAATGGCTGAGATGAAGAGAAAGGAATGGAGGGCTAGGATTGAGTATGCTGCTTTGTACTCTCACAACAAACACGTCCCAAGTCATTTAAGAGCCTTTATAACCCATGCCCACTTGGCAATCACACAACCCGAAGACCCCATCGATGGCTGAGAATGTTGTAAGGCCAATGGAAGGCTAGGATTGCTTGGGAAGCTTTGTACTCTCACAGCAAACACAACCCAAGACCAAGTGATGCCTTTGGACTTCTATAAAAGAGAAGAGAACAAGCCGAGACACCACATAACCCCTGTTTTTCCTTTTCTTAGTGTAAAATTTAATTAAGTTTGCTTTAAGATTATTGTATTCAGTTTATTTAAAGTTTATGTTGAAAGATTTTCAGCATTAATAAAAGTAAGAGTTTTTTTGAAATTTGCATTTGGTTAAAAATTCGAAGTATAAAATTAAAGCCTTTAAAAACCTGTTTTAATCTAACAACCAACCATGGTGTTAAAGTTTTTAAGCTCAACATAACATCACTAGTTCAAAGCCTTTAATTTGCTTTTAAAAAAGGCTAAAAAAATACGAATTTAAAAAATTAAAGGGGTGTTTGGCTACACTGACTTAAAATGGGTCAGTTTGACACCACCATGGGATCAAAGGCACTCATCCAATCTTGGTCTGATGTGTGAAGGCTCATTTAAGCCGTTTTAAACTCACAAGTTTTAATTTAAAAAATAAGTTTTTAAGGGTCATATTGTTATTTCATAGCCAAAATTCATAAAGTTTTACATTGTGCATAAAAGCTTAAGCTGTTGAACAGGCTTAACACTACCTTTTGTAGTGACATTTAAGTCATAAACTAGCCAAATAAAACACCCTTAGTTCTGTCATAATTAAATTGACCAAGTAAAAGTCAATGAACCTAAACTCCATTTCTTTGTAAGCCCCCAATTTCAACACCTAATATCAGCAGGTTTAAGTCCATTTTAATACCCCAAACTTTGGAAATAAGCTCATTTGCCTCCATTGTTAATCTGTTTGTGTTTGGTTTTGACTAAAAAGCTTTTATAAGCTTATTCAATAAGCCAAAATAGAGCCCCTACTCACTGCAACTTACCTACCCTGGTGCTAGCACCAGAGGTTTTAGCTCAATTTTTCTAGCTTATTGAAAACTAAGCCCTAGGTTCTTAGTGTTTTTCCTCATAGCTTATAGGTAGTTGTCTTAGGATTAGCAGCTTATTTTAGTTAGTAAGCTTATTTTGTTAGCTTATTATAGGCTTAAAGTTTCCCTTTTTCTGTTTTCTTTTAAAACTGTTTAGATTAGCTTATTGATTCCAGCTTATTTTAGGGCTTATTATAGGTTACTTTAGCTTATTTAGGATTCCCCTCTCCTTATTAACTGTTCCCCATTAGTTGTAGCTTATTTTGTTAGCTTAAATCCCCAAAAGAAAGAAAAATAAGCCCATAAGCCATATAAGCCTGCTGTGTCCAAAAGCTTAAATTTCTGGCTTATTTAGTGAGATTGAGACTAAGTGCTTATTATGAAAATTGTTGTCCTTGAGCCCCTTAACAACTTTGCTTTTATAGCTTTTTGATAATAAGCTGTTTGGACTTGCTTTGTAATCGGGGTCCACTTCAGGGACTGTTTGTGTAATTTTGTCTTTTATAGTTATAATAGTTATCCCTAACCCACTGTTAGTATGCCTTAGCTTCGTTAGTCCTTGTCCCTTTACCCTGTTAGTCCCTATAATAACTGCTAATTTTTTGCTGTTATTTTATTAATTAATTAATATATAATTAGTTTAAAATTAATTAGTTATAAATACTTTTTATTTATTCGAGTAACAATTTGGGCATTTTTATATTTTAGAAAACGCGCGGGATATTTAACTAGGACCCGGGCTCGGGTTTTGCTTGGGATTAAACCCGAAACATATACAATATTAGATTATCTATCGAGCCCGATTCCCGATATTATACTATTACAACATTAACTAATTAAAGACCGAAGCTCCATCGTAGAGTGACCGAGCTTCCTTGTTCGACTCAATAAATTGAGGCTAACAATCTCCCCCGAAGTGAGGTCTTGAACACGGGAACGAGCTTCCTTTATTGACTCAATAAAATTGAGGCTAACATCTCTAAAAGCAAAATTTATAGGGTTAGTGTTCAACTTGATAAGGTGGAGTAGATTGTGTCGTCCTTGAGGTGTGATCCTAAGTTTATTCCTTTTATGTACTTGGGTCTTCCAGTTGGTAAGCAAATGTGTTTCTATGATGGGTGGAATGTGATGGTCAATAGATTTAGAGATAAACACTTATCTTGGAAATCCAAGTCTCTATCTATTTATGGGACACTTACACTTATCAAGTCCATCCTTGGGAGCTTACCTATTTATTAACTCTCTTGATTCTTGGCTCCTAAGAACGTTATCAATTTATTAGAGTCTATAAGATGTCGCTTTCTCTAGGGTTTTCACGAATTACAAAGAGGTATATGTTAGGTTAAGTGGAATAGTATCATCCTCGATCATAGCTTAGGAGGCCTCGTAGTTAGTAGCATTTTTGCTAAATATCTAGTCCGCCTTGGGAAACGTAAATGGTGCTTTCTCAATGCGAAATGTGCTCTTTGAAGAATGGTGAATAATAATTATTATGATTGAGATGGCGAGCTATCCTCCTCGGCTACTACTCATGGATCGAATGGTGTTTGGGTGTATATCATTAAGGCAGTTGCTAGTAACGAAGATATTGTTTCATCTTTCAGAAGCTAGATTATCCTCAAAATCTCAAATGGTTCAAGTATTTCTTTTTGAAAAGATGCTTGGTGTAGTAGTGGTATTTGTCTAATGGACGTATTTCCTATATTGTATGCACTTGAAACTAATAAAGATTGTAAAGTAAGTGATAGGTGGCACTTGTGTAATGGTGTTTGAGGAGGCGTTTGGTCATGGAGGATTCCTCTTCGTGGCAGACCCAATGATGATCTGGTCCAGATGGTTAGGATAATTGGTAACGTCTTTTTTTCTTCGGACATCGTTGACAAACGGATATGGAGTAGTGACGTGTCTGGTATGTTCAAAGTTAAGGTTCTCTCGCATAATATTCAAAATAGTGTCTTTTCTGACTGTATTATTAGCGAGCATCACATTTGGAATTATTTGATAACTCAGAAGGTGAATTTGTGTGTTAGGAGATCTTCTTTTAACCGATTAGCTACTAGATCGAATCTGGGTCTTGTTGTCCTCTACAGGTTATCCTTTATGTGATGTGGACAATGAGGATATTAAGCATTGTTTGATCCATTGTCCCTATATTTTTTCTATTTGGAGGAAAATATAGCGTTGGTGGCATTTGGATAATCCCACTTCGTTCTTGTCTTTTTCGATCAAAGACATTGCTTTGTGTAACATCGATCCTCGTGGTTGCAATCGAGTTAAAAAGGTGATCCATGCCATTTTTCAATGTGCTCTTTGGGCGATTTGGAAATGGAGAAACAAGATTAAACATGCGCCTGGAGTCGGTTGACAACATCAAGAATAAAGATATATTCCCGTTTATTCAAAGAATCTCGATGGCTTAGATTTCTGCTCGTTCCCATCCACTGCTAATTGAGATGGATGGATTCGAAAACCTTTTGACCTGTTTGTTTAATTGTAATTAGGGATTCCGTTGTTCTTTTGGTTTTTTGGTTTTTGTTTTCTTTCTCTTGTTGTAATCCTTTTCGTCTCCTCGTTTGAAGTCTTTTGGTCAATAATATTTCAGCCTTTCGAAGGAAAAAAAATTGATTCGGTACATAGAAGGGAAATTTCAATCGACTTATAAAAGGCATTTTCTTGAAAAAAATCTAAGCTGAATGGTTGTGTTTTCTTGAAAAATTTTACAAAGGTCGAGTTTATCAAGGTTGTGAATTATGTTCTAGATCATATAGTTCATATGTTTAGTGTTATAGTTTGTTGCAATTTAGACACAACACTTTACGTATGTAAATATGTAATCATCCAAAGTAATGATATTATTCACTGGTACTTTGGTATAGAAAATCTATACCTTAATATATTTAAATTTACTGTCGTAACTCTTAAAGTAAATTTGGTTCGTTTTGTAAAAAAGTTTATTCGCTTGTATATTTCATTATCGTAGTTTGAGTCATTAGCCGAAAGTTAGTGAAACGCCCAGAATTTTTTTAATATACTAAAACTCATATATTTACTAAACATTAAAACATGAACTTCTGAAAACTCATTTCATTTATAACATATAACATGTCTGAAATCTATGTACGTTAATAAAATATGTGGAAGCGTAACTTTGACATATAACGGGCTTATTTCAAACGCCCCTTTAGAAATCGTAACTATGAAAAGTAGATGACTTGTACTATAAAAAATTTGTTGTTGATTTTGACTTGCTTTGGGGCATTCCAAACTGATAACAAATGATGGAAATGAGAAGCTCGTTACCTAACCCACGAGCTACACCATTTTAACCCATTACACCTCATCTAATACATAGCTTTGTCTCATCTTACAAACCTGTAAAACATGAAACTGAGAATGGTAAGTCCTTGCGACTTAGTGAGATAACGGAAACTGGGTTGATCTGAATCATAAACTAAAATATAAACTGAAACATAAGCATGATACTGATTGATGGGTGCATGAGCAAGATATTGAGTACATAAAGCACAATACTGACTGACTATATAAGCATAATGCAAATTGCATAAGATAAAATACTCTCTAAGTGCATAAAACAATATACTGGCTGAGTATATAAAACACTGGCTAAGTGCATAAGCACAATACTAAGTGAGTGCGTAAAGCACATACTGACTGAGTACTTGAAGTACTAATCTAACTGATTAAGTGCATAAAATAGTTCGCGCGCCTTATTAAATGCATAAGCATTATCTACCCAATTAGGACTGACTAATGTATATAAACACATCATACACCTGACTAAGTGCATAAATACTTTGTGCGCCTTATTGAATGCATAAAGCATTTATCCCTATTCGGGACTGACGAATATGCATAAAGCACTATTATTCCACACAAGGCTGACTGAGATTAAGTTTCTTACTAAATTGTTCCGAGTCCAGAATAGTTCACACATGATATTCATATATAAATTAAGGCTGAGCTAAATACTTGGGCATGATTGCAACATGACACTAAGCTGAATTAGATACTGAATCTATACTTAATGCAATGCTGAAGCTAAACTAAGGCATAATTCTAAAACTAAGCTAAGTACATAAACTATGTTATAACATAATAGTGAAGCTGAGTTACTCCATAATGCTGAAATTAGCAAAATGTTAAAGTTGAGCTATAATATGACCCAACGGGCCGCCATAATACTATATATGACCCACCGGTCAACATATATTGAATATGACCCAACGGGTCGCTATAATACCAAATATAACCCAACGGGTCACCATAATACTAAATATGACCCAACGGGTCGCCATAATATTGAATATGACCCAACGGGTCGCCATAACACTATATATGACCCACTGGTCAATAGATATTGAATATGACCCAACGGGTCGCCATAATACCAAATATAACCCAACGGGTCGCCATAATACTAAATATGACCCAACGGGTCAACATATACTGAATATGACCCAACAGGTCACCATAAGACTAAAATATGACCCAACGGGTCAACGTATACTAAATATGACCACATGGGTCAAAATTAACCAATATATATATAAAAACAGTTCGCCATAAGTACTAATACTACCCAACGGATCAAAATTATACTCCATATGAACCGAACGGTTTGTCCATAGATACTAAATTTGTACCCAAACTCACAACCAAAACACAATATGACCCAACGTGTCAAAAAAAGCTAATATTGACGCACACAGAGATAACATGATACTATGACTTACGTATGTTGACCACAAAAGGTCACAAGGATACTTGACTTTTGCAAATTTGAACCATTAATTTCCATGTAAATTCATGACTTTCTCATATTTTACCACTAATTAAACGTGTGAAACTTGACTTGCATATTTGACCATTATGGTCACGTGAATACTTGACTTTCTATTTGTGACGGATTAATGTTACAGAATTCCTTGACTTGCATAATTGACCACTACGTTCGCGAGGGAAACTTGAGATATGACAAGGCATTAATAATGTATAAACACTTAAATATACTAAACATTTAAACTGAAAATACATTACTCACCTTGGTCCGAATAATTCAAGAGGAAAGATTCATGAACAATCCTTGTAGCACCTTATATGTAATATTCATACAATGAAGTTAGCACATACCAACTAAGCATGAAAGAAACACGATTATGCAACTATAAGTACAACTATGCACATATAAACTAGTAATAATACATAAGCTCCTGAACTCGAGCTAACCTAACCAAATCATCGTCATTGGTTTCTAACTTTCATAACAATGAAAAATACCTATAGCTGAGAACATAAGTTGAGACAAGCATATAATTACCCTAAAATAGAAAAACATCATATCATGTCAAAATCATCAAAACACTTAACAAAGCATTTGATGTCATTCTACAACAGCCTGTACTTCAGCATTTTTGCATGACTTAACTCATGAATTAGTTCACGAGGCTAATTTTCCATGAAAGTAGACTCTTTTGGCTTTCCGAAAAGGTATGGCACGTCCTACGGAGCTACGGTTTTATCCGTATGATTTTTAAAATCTGTTTGCTACACATTTCGAATTTTGTCATGCTGAACTAAAATGCACTTTTGACCCGTTTAACCTATGAATTAGCCAATAATTTCGACATATGAACTGAAGTAGACATCAATTCGTTCATTCCATAAAAGAAAAAAGAAAATTTGGCCATAGACCAATACAAGCTACTATTCAATCTTTTAATGGTCTTTCAAACAAGCCTAATTGAATATTCTGAAATTTTCTGCAAACTAGTTTAACATCAAGAACACATGTTCTTCCATCAAAAGGTGTTTGGGTTAACTCCAAACATCACATAAACACCTCTTAATCTGATCCTAACATAATCCCATTAAAACTCCAAAATCATTTTATCACCCATGGATCATAACTCTCAAATTCATTATATACTTATGCATGATACTTAATAATCATATCCTCATAACATAGAATCATGTTTAAACACTAATTTAATCACTTACTTGTAATTGAGGAAGAACATGATAAAACCCTGAAGTGCTCCTTGTAACCGCTATGCAAATCATGAAATAAGCCTATGATCAGTTTCCAAGTTAATCTTACTTAATTTTTGATTGTAACTTGTAAGAAATTGAGAATCTTACAAGATGAATGTAATGTTTCTCCCCGTACTTCTGTATTCTTTTGTTATGTGTCGTGGATGGGAGGGATATAATATCCCTGAACCGACTTCATAATTAGTAAAAGGATAAGTCCCATGGGTGTTTTGGTAATTTCGCTACATTTACAATTATTAACATAAAAAAGAGCCTCATTGTAATTGTAAATGCTGCAGCTACTTTTCCGAGCTAATTATTTCATCTTTACATGTTAAGTTTTATAACATAATTATTAATTCTTTCAAAATGGGACTTTTCTATTTATTCAACTAAAATACTTGACGTGTCCAATAGGATTTTAGATAAACCCACCATCGTTTTCTATAAAAAAAATTAGGATGTTACAACTCTCCCCCAATTGGATCATTCGTGACCCACGAACGTACTGTTTTGTAACTAAGTTATACTCCTAAATTACTCATGATCATTTGTAGAGTACTCCCCCACTTAGGCTTATATCATAGTTATATTTTAATATAAAATTGATAACCCACTAATATGGATCAAACTAGAATTCATTTCCTCAATATATGATGTTCATAGTAGGTACCTGTTATTAATTTTGAAATCCTTTCTATTGGTCATATTAACTCTGATATTTTATTTATTATCCTCTAAAAATAACTCGATATGTTCATGATTCAACTGTAATCTTGATTTCATACTGACTATTTTTCCGAAAATACTCAAAAAATTCATAAGCTTGCGTTATAAAAAAGGATTTGTTTACGTGAATTTGCATAATATTCGCTAGAATATCATGATTAGAAATTCTTTTTCATAAATCTGATATGAAATATCCCTTATTGAATGATCTGTATCCGTTCTGTCATGTTTTCATCCCAATCGTTTAGTCCTTTTCATGTAAACGTCCAGAAATGCTAAAATCCATATTCATATCATAAAAGGACTGACACTATGCATTTGAGCTTACATTCCTGCTCCATTCTGAGTCCTAGAATCTAAAATTCTGGAAGCTCATTTCAAGTAATCTATCTGTTATTATCCTTATAATTATAAGGCATTCTAAACTATTTTCTGTTTCGGTAGGTTACTAACCTATTTATTTATCTAGTAAGATGCAGATCAGTCCTATCTGTTCATAAATCTATCTATAATTTTAAGGACCAATATCTTGAATGTTGCTTTACAAATTCTGCTATGCTATTATGATGCAGACTTTCTAAAACTTTGAAATTAATTGGTTATGTACTCGCAAATTACAATATTACTTATGTCGGAGCACTAGACCTACTAAAATCTGAGTTGTTTTTTGGCAATTATATAATAACCCAACATATAGGTTACATTTAAAATATGACTGGGGGAAGACATAAACGATTTTATCCGCTTATACTATTTATGGACGTAGGCTTTTTGATTCTAAATCTATTGAATCATGATTCTATCCTGCTAAATTTTGTCTCATCTATACTCACTGTTCTGGAAACTCCTTGAGACACCCTATGATCCCAATAAATCCATGTTACATGACGTAACTATTATCACGTTGCCAAAGATCCATAATACGCGAAGTCACGTAAACAGTCTTATTTCCATTATACTCTTCCTCGATTCATTAATAAACTATCAGCTTATAATTATTAACTATATATGTTAATTCTTACTGGTACAATGTAATTTTGTGTTATGCAATCTATTATCAAACACATACACTGCTGATTATAACATACTATGCATGCTAAGTCTAATTATGACATTTTGCACACTCTTACAGATATTCTTATTTCTGATATGTCTTAGATCTAATAATTATCATGTTGTTTTTATGTTCTGTCAATTCCAACTTTCAAACATTGTTACTACACATGATTTATAATTTCTATCATATATTGGGATACTAAACATGGTATAATAATGTGCTTAACCTTGTGCATTCTAACCCTGTTTTGCTATACGTAAGCCGATATTTTCACTACTGTCATGACCTAGATGAGTCATATACCTTAACGGTTTTATGATTATTAGTCTATCCTGGTGCTATAACTTATTATATTTAGTTTATCTAAACTTATCTAATCATACATTTCTACTTGTATGTCATTCTAAGCTGCTAAACATAACTCTGACTCGTTTCTATACCATTATCTTCCTGAATACTGAGAATTCTGAACATACTGGAATACATAATTATAATGAAACATATAAACAATTAACCAACTAGATCAGCTAGTAAGTTCCCGAGATATCTAGGATCACGAACTCAGTGCATATCATGTGAATATTAGTAACGATTGATCATGTGGTCATAATAGTTCACTTCATAAAACCATGAACTTATGCTATCATAATGTTACCCAAAAATGTTTTTGAAAAAACCAAAAAAAAAAAAAAAAACCTTAAAAAATGTATCAGATAACTGCACATGATCTGAATACTGACTAGTACAGTTACATTGATAATGCACAAAAATTCTATATGCTTTCTTTATTTTGGATATCTGATTTACGATCTAAATCCTTATCTAAAATCTGAAAGCATGCTATGCACTACATGACTATACATGATTCATATGATCTGGTATATACAGCTAATCACATGAACATATGTGCATCGCAAAACATGAACTAAATTACCCAAAGTTACAAAACTAAAATGTATCATATAACTGCACATGATCTGAATACTGACTAGTACAGTTACATTGATAATGCACAAAAATTCTATATGCTTTCTATATCGTGGATATCTAATTCACGATCTAAACCCTTATCGTGAATCGGGAAGCAGTTCTATGCACTACATGACTATTACCTTATTCATATTAACGTGTTAAATACAGCTATCACATGAACAAATGTGACAGTCGCAGAAACATGAAACTTGCTTATCTGATAAACAAGAGCAAAATAGCTACAATCCTGATAATCATAATCTATGTACCGATAAACATATCAACGAGCGATGCACCTAACTCTGTATTCAATATCGAGCAATCGGTTTAAGTCTAAGCATCCCCTACTAATGGTGGATACTTAAATCCCTCAAACCATCATTGTTTTGATACCAACTTGAAACGCCCAGTTTTTTTGAAAACTCATTTCATTTATAATATATAATATGTCTAAAAATCTGTATACGTTAATAAAATAAGCGGAAGCGTAACTTTCACATGTAAACAGGCTTATTCCAATCGTCCCTTTAAAAATTGTAACTATGAAAAGTAATCATACATTACTATAGAAACCTTTTACTGATAAGTCTTGCTTGGGGGCATCCAAACTGAAAACAAATGATTGAAATGAAAGAATGCGTTGTTAAGCCTAACCCACGAGCTGAAACATACTAACACCATTACGCCCCAACAAACACATAGCTTGTTCTATATCTGTATAAACCTACAAAACATGAAAGCTGAGAATTTAATCTGTAAGACTATTGAGACAGACAAAACTAATGAATCATAAAACTAAAATACAAACTGACTACATTGAGTGCATAAGACAATATACTGGCTGAGTACATATAAAACACTGGCTAAGTGCATAAGCACAATACTGTGTGTAAAGCACATACTGACTGAGCGCGTAAAGCACATACTGACTGAGTGCGTAATGCACATAATAACTGAGTGCGTAAAGCACATACTAACTGGGTGCATAACTGACTGAGTGCGTAAAGCACATACTGACTAAGTGCATAAATGACTGAGTGCGTAAAGCACATATTGACTGAGTGCATAACTGACTGAGTGCGCTGCATAAAACATTTATCCCCATTCGTGACTGGACTTTAATGTGCCTTAAAGTACTACAATATCCACACAGGATTTGACTGAGACTAAGTTTATTAATAAACTGTTCTGAGTCCGGAATTGTTCACACGTAATATTCATATATAAATTAAGGCTGAGCTAAATATGACCTAATGGGTCGCCATAAAACTAAATATTACCCAATGGTCAACATATACTGAATATGAATCAACAGTTCATCATGAACAAAATAAGACCCAACTGGTTCCACCATAATACAAAATATGACACAAACAGTCACATATATTGTAGATATGACCTCAACGGGTCCGCCATAATACTAAATAAGACCCAACGGGTCAACATATACTGAATATGAACTAACGGTTCGTCATGATACTAAATATGACCCAACGGGTCAACCATAATACTAAATATGACCCAACGGTCAACATATACTGAATATGACCCAACGGGTCGCCATAAACTAAATATTACCAACTGGGGTTCAACATAAGAGACTGAAATATGAACCAACGGTTCAGTCATGAATACTAACTAGTGACCCAACGGGTCCGACCTAATAAATAAATATGACCAACAATCCAACCATATACTGAATAGGACCAACTGGTTGCCATAATACTAAGTATTACCCAACAGGTCAGCAATACTGAATATGAACCAACGGTTTCAATCTGATACAAATTTGACCTAACGGGTCAACATATACTATAATATGACCCAACAGGTCAAAATAATACTAATATGACCACACAGGTTGACTTGATACTTAACTTGCATATTTGACCACTAAGGTCACATGGATACTTGACTGTGTCATATTTACCATAAAGGGTCACTTGAAGTCTTACATGTTATTTTTACCACTACTGCACGTGTGGGAGTACTTGACTTGATTATTTGTCAGTAAGGTCACGTGAATAATATGACTTGGCAAATTTGACCATTAAGGTCACGTGATTCTTGACTTAGCATATTTTACCACAAAAGTGCACGAGGATAATGTAGATATGAACGAAGCACATATTTATTAAACATTATTAACTAATACTAAACATTGTTAACATGAAAATACATAACTCCCTGGGCCGTATAATGCGATGATGAATGATTCTTAATACGCCTTGAGCACCTATATTATGATAGATGCATACGTATGATGTTAGCACATACCAACTAAGCATGAAAGAAACACGATTATGCAACTATAAGTACAACTATGCACATATAAACTAGTAATAATACATAAGCTCCTGAACTCGAGCTAACCTAACCAAATCTTGTCACTTGGTTCTATACTTTCATAACATGAATAATAACCCTATAGGCTGAGAACATAAGTTATCGTAGCATATAATCACCCGCAATTTGAAAAAACATCATATCATGTCAAAATCATCAAAACACTTAACAAAGCATTTGATGTCATTCTATAGCAGCCTGTACTTTGGCATTTTTGCCTGACTTAACTCATGAATCAGTTCACATGGGGGTTGCTTAAATTTTCCTGAATGAATAGTAACTCTGTTGTGCTTTTCCAAAAAGGTATGGCACGTGCCTAACGGGGCTACAGTTTATCTGGTATGAATTTTTAAAAATCTGTTTGCTACACATTTCGAATTTTGTCATGCTGAACTAAAATGCACTTTTGACCCGTTTAACCTATGAATTAGCAATAATTTTTTTGCATATTAACCTGAAGTATGACACCTTAGGCTCTCCAGGAAAGTCCGGCTAATGACTCAATACGAGCAACTATTAATCTTTAATGGCCTGTTTCAAACCTGGCTAATTGTATTATGAAAATTTTCTTGCAACTTAATTTAACGATCAAGAACACATGTATCTTAACTATCAAAAGGGGTTTGGGTATAACTCCAAACATCACATAAACACCTAAAAAACTTATCCTAACATAATCGCAAACAGAAACCTGTTTTCCCCCGCCCAAAAATCATTTTAACACCCAGGTATCATAAATACTCAAATTCATTATAAAATTATGCAAAACACTTTAATAATCATATTCCCGTTAACAAATAATCGTGTATAAAACACAAAATTAATCACATTACTTGTAAATGATGAAGAACAATAAGACCCTTTGAAGCTCCTTTGTAACCTTGCTAATTCTTGATTAAAGCCTATGATCAATTTCTTGTTAATTCATACTAATTTTGATTAACTTGGTATGATTTGTGAATTCTTCTAGATTAAGTAATGTTCTCCCCTTCTTGCTTTTCTTTTTTCTTGTGTCCGTGGATTGGAATGATTAATATCCCTTGAACGCGACTCAAAATTAACTAAAAGGATAATCTCATGGGTGTTTTTGTTAATTTCTGCTAACATTCGCAACTTGACATAATACCCCCTTGTACTGAATTCTTGCAATACTTGCCGAGCTAATTATTTCGATCTTACATTGTAAGTTTTATAACAAAATTATTAATTCTTTCAAAATGGGACATTTCTATTTATTCAACGTAAAAATACATATGACGGTATCATATGAATTAAGATACACGCCCCATCGTTTTCTAGAAAAAAAATCGGGATGTTGACATTATAATTTTGCTTGACCGCCGGCCCCCAATAGAGCAATTGTGAAAAAATACTAAACCCATTTTAGGTAATAAAAGACCACAATGTGGTGCTCCCGATTTTACTGAAACATAATAAGATATCAAGAGTTATTTGACATGCAAGTGCCACCCAACAAACGATAACAATTAGAAGCTTTTGGGAAAGTGATAGACGCTAACGACTGCGTAAATATAGAATGTGTAATGGATCTAAGTTATATAAGAGTGGTTTAAAAATAAAATTTTGGGAATTAGAAAGAACGTGAAAAAGAAAAATGCCGCACCGAAAACTAGAGAATTCAATTCTGAGATGATTAAGATGACCACTATGACTTTTATTACCCCGACCAATGCGTGGAAGTAAGGAAAAAAGAAATACGAGAAAGATAATAATACCTTAATGTAGGAATGGTTCAAAGGAACTTCTGATGGACGAAGACACATTGAAGGGATAATTGATAAATCATTGAACCAACGTCCATTGAGTGGTTCATTACTTAAGATTAAGAGGAAATAATAATAAAATTATGTAAATTTCTGGGAATGCGTACCTAGAACCGCTTCCACAATCATAATTGAACAAGTAAAAAATTAACCTATATAGTCTAAGACCAGGAGAGGTTTACACAAAACTAGAAGTTTCAAATATAGAAGAATTACCTCGAACTAGGAGAAATATTGCTACTATAAGGAGCAATATCATGGATGAGGTTTTTGAAAGTTATGAAGATGAAACATAGAGTAGACATGAGTCTAACTTAAAGACTCTTAATAAACAAAAGTGCTTGTCAGGAGACAACCCGTCCTTTATTTAATGAAATTTCCTTTTTGTACAAGTTGGTTTGCATGTTTCTTACTTTGTTTTGCAGGATCCAGTAACTAGGAGGCATTTATCGAGGCCGACTCGACTCATACTCATGTGGTAACTCTACTAAATCTGCAGCAGTTACGGCGTAACAACTTAAGTTAAAGCGCGTAACATTTTTCTTAACGACGTAACCAGTTTCTCGGATACCATAACACTTTTTAAAGAAAAGATTAAATCTTTCATAACCACTTTAATACGGCGTAACCCACCGATTTACGCCGTAACCTCTTCTTAAAACCTTAAAACTTAAGTTTTAAATAAGTCCTAAAACTTGTATTCTTAAATGGACTTTTGGTGGGAATGTTCTCTAAAGCCCGCACAGATTAACACTCTTCCACGTTGGGCCCCAAGTGGTATAAAGTCATGTTGACATATGCTAAATGCCACCTGATCCTAGAATTGTGAGTTAGGCTTGTAATTTCCAGTACACTTTATAATTAAGGTAGAACGATTTTAGGCCTTTGGTTTGTTTTTGTGATCACAGGGGATAAAGAGCTTGCTCAAAGACGGAGATAATCTAAATATTTCTACTAAATTTCAAACCTCGAAGCAATGCTCAGGGAGTTTCTTGTCCTAATTCTACTCTTTCCTTTTTAGTTCGTTTCCTTAATGTACAATAGAGGACATTTGTACAATCAAGTGCGTGGGATGGAGGTAGAATTAATACTTGACGTATGTTTTGTCTTCGATTTTCTAGTTTTCTTTAAAAATAGCAATTTTCAAAATTTGACAATGTTTTTCCTAAATAACTAGAACTAATATTTGCCGAATGCACATTACCCTTTATTATTACTTGGTGAGATGTAAGCCAAATATTCCGTTTCCATCATATCATTTAAAAATCTACCAAAATATTGAGTGTGCCGGTAGTATTGGTAGACAGTTTTGAACTTGGCCAGACAACCATTTCTGAGACCTAATTTATTAGAAGGAGATAGATATTCAAAGAAGGCAACACTTAGGAAATCACCCAAATAGCCTATATGTGTGTGTTTATCGACTTGTTACACTGACTTGTCGACCTCCCATGATAAACCCTTTTGTTGCACTCATTATTAGTGCAAGATACCCCTAGATCACCCTTGTTTAGCCAATCTATGTTTTTACCCCATTATATATGTTTCGTTTCACCATTTCACCTCAGCCTACCTTGTAGTCTGTAAATATATATGTAACACCCCGCTCCGATAAAGAGACCAAGAGTTACATTATGGTGTCATATTAGAAGATATAAACGCAAGCGGAAGACTTTATTAATTAAATTACCAAGTCATAAAATAAAATGACTTCCAACAGTTATTAAATATCCAACAAAGTTAAAATGAAAGAAATCTTCAAAAGGAAGTCTTAAACATAAATCCAAATATACAGAGTTTCTTCTGAAAGGTGGGTCCTCTAAAAGCTCCTACTTTCAACACTCATTCCCAGCTTCCCGCTTAATACCTGCCGCAGGAAAAGAAAACGCGGCTGAGCTAACGCTCAGTGAACAAATATAATAATAATAACAGAAATAAAATGAAGGTTTGAACGAAACGGATCCCGAGAATCTGCTAAACAAATGTCATACGAAATAATAAGCGATGATCAAGAATTAAGTGATAACAAATGAGTGCCCACGAGCTCGAAACCAAAAGTCTAAAGCATGCACACCCTAGTCTACATAAGTCCAACATACAACTATGGATATTAAATCATTATATAAATTGTACATGGAGTCGTGGACCCCCACAGACTCCAGATGTATGTACCAAATATGATATGGGGTGTATTGCACACACACAACCATTCACCTAAACTGAACGGAACAAAGTACCTAGGATGCATCCATACGCTCCCTGCAAAACAAAGTTATATCCATATACACAAGCACTATGGCGAGTGTACGAACATATATAATCAAATCATAATAAGTGCACATACAAAAGGGAACGCCGTGGACTAATCACACCGCCACAGATAGTGTCATGCCATTGGTGCATCAATGACATGGTCATGGTACCTCCATGACTAGATACAAATAGCTCGGGCAAAGAGATAGGCAAAAATATAAGTGAACAAGTTTCAAATAATCCAAATATGGAAACGAATCTAGTAGCATATTCCAAACAAGAACCAACAGATTCATACAAACGAATATCGAATCAAACGGATTGTCAACATCAAACGAGTCATGATTACGGATAGCAACTCAAAGGAATATCAAACGAATATCAAATAGATCAAGTAGCCAAACAAAAGAGAATGAAGTGTCCTTACTAAAAGGACGGAATATCTGTACGAATAACGGAACGAACGAAACAACCGGTATATCATAACAATATACCAATAGTAAAGAGAAAAGGGTAAGGAATATATGTACCTTAACGAACAAGCAAAGGAGAGAACGAACACGAAGACAAAAGATCACAACACCTTCACCGAATCTACAAGAACCCATGATTACATATTATTATATATCTTATTTCATAAGTTTATTACTTAATCTTATCATTTAAAGTTTACTTGACCAAATTTAAGGTTTCCAAAAATTTCAGATTTTGACTACTTATTCAAGGTAAGTTCCCATACATAAATGACCCATAAAAACATCTTCTAAAATTACACCAAAAATTACAGAGGTTCCTACATATGTCTAATACACCCATGATCATTGGTTTAATTTATTTCCATGTTTAAATATCCCTTTGACCCTTGTTACCCAAAACTGACCCGAATTTTAACCTGGCAGAACCTTTAAAAAGTTGATGCGTAAAAACCAAACTTAGACAACTCAAAAAATTCTAAAAATAAATCATGAATGTAACTAATATCATGAAGATTTACCAAATAAAATTTTAGAAGCTAACTCCTTACGGTTTTCGAATTAAAAATCAAACACTACAACTGAATTTTTCGGATAGAAATTCCAGATTCGACACTTAATCTTATAAAATCTAAAAATCGACCTTCCCGACCTCCAATTAACATGAGGCTGGATTTTCCAGAAACTAGACTCTTTGAATTTAACTTTAGGCTCAAGAATCATGTTAAAACCAATTTTTATCATTAAGATATACCCCGTTGAACATGACCTAAAATTCTGCCCAGAATTATTAACCATGAAAACCCTAATTAACACCCATCAAAACCAACCCTAGGGTTTCTAATCTTGTAGTTTTTATTAATAACACATTTAATGATCATCTTAGGGTTTCATAACATGTAATTTAACCATTTTAATTAGATTAAACCCTAGAGAAATTGACAAGAACATAAACACATTATTTCTTACAATCTTTTAGGTTTTTATGAAAACTTTTGCATATGTAATCATGGTGACAACAAGAATGAAACAAAATCAAGAATTACCTATGGAATGAGGGAGGAGTACAAGATCAAACACCAAGAACCCAAGAATACACCAAAGAATGAAGATCAAAACCACACCAAGAACACCAAAACTTCAAGGATTACCCAAAACACCTAAACCTTCTTCTTGCTCGAAGCTTCTATGGAGGAATATACAAAATTATGGAGAAAACATTTTTAGAGAATGACGGAGAATGATGGGAGAGGGGGCCGGTTATAAAGGGTAGATAGGAGGGGGACAAAATCTTTTTATTGTTTTAGGAGATTACCAAATATTTGCTTAAACCTTTTTACACTTCATTCCTAAAATAAGTTTAGATTTAAAACTAAAAGAAATTTCTTGTAAAATTGGTATGTGCTTAAATACACCTACTTTTGACCTTTAAAACCGGACTTAAATGACTAAAAACGTACCAAAATACATTGTATTTGTATGTTTTCTCTTATATTGTGCAGGAAACGGATATCCGACAAAAGGACGAAAAAAAGAAGCCAAAAATGACAAAACCGAGCACGAAATGGAAAAACATGAAATGACAAAGTCAAAAAGTCAAAGTCAACCAAAAAGTCTACCAAGTCAAAGTCAAGTCAACCCTGACAAAGTCAAAGGTCAAAGTCAAAGCCGAAACTGAAGAAATGTTAAATGGGCCCACCC
This sequence comes from Tanacetum coccineum, assembly GCA_026074375.1. Taxonomy (NCBI): domain Eukaryota; kingdom Viridiplantae; phylum Streptophyta; class Magnoliopsida; order Asterales; family Asteraceae; genus Tanacetum; species Tanacetum coccineum. The sequence continues at coordinate 129 of BQNB010120589.1, read as the reverse complement.
GTACCCATCTAATGGGGTGGGTCAACCCATTTATACATTATGAAGATTAAAAGGCCCGTTTCCCTTTAAATATGAAAGAGGCCCAATCTGCCATGTATAAGCCCAATAACACAACTTAACAACCGTTAG
>BQNB010120588.1:0-20607 GCA_026074375.1 Tanacetum coccineum | reverse complement strand
TAGTTTTATTTAGTCTTAATTAATAATTAGGGTTAAGTTTTAATTAGTTTAATTAGACTTTAATAAAAAGTAAAAATTAGAATAAAAAGTAAAAATTAGGGCTTTTATTTTTAATAATTTTCTGCACTTTTTCTTTATTTAGTGAAATTTTAGTTTACATTTTTAGGGTTAAGTTTTAGTCCATTTGCTTAATAGTTGCGTTTCCGTATTTGTTTAATTGTTCATTTTAAATTTTATTTTCATATCTTTCCAATTCAAATATCTTTGCTTTATTCAAATCAGGATCCGAACCTAAACGTGAGTTGATGATTTGTTAATCTAAAGCAACAATTAAAACGTGACAAATAAACAAGTAAACTAATTTTGACCCCTAAAAATGTAAACTAAAATTCTAAACCTAAAATAGAACAAAAGAAAATTTTAAAAAAAAGAAAAACATTTTTTTTTGCTTTTTAGATTAAAAGATATGATTTTTCTAAAATTTAAACTAATTAAAACCTTTAAAGATATTAAAACTCTTAAAAATTAAGTCCTAAAAATTCTATAAAAATTACACTAATTAAAGAAAATGTCTCAACGTTAGCTTGAATACAGATAGTCCTTTTTAGCTGAGACATAATGTTACAAGGATTTATTTACGGGTACTCTGCGTGTTTTGAAAGTATATATTCCTCGGACTCAAAATCTCCTGAAGTATAGATACAATTTGAACTTGCATATGATTCGGGATCCCTATAAAGAGATGAACAGCGCAAGGAACATACTTGCCACTAATAAATTAAATTGTTCAAAAAAGTGCAACTGTAGATACTGATACATATTTGCGTCAAATCTTCCTGTAATATAAGCGACACACAATTATCATTTTTTTATCTCTTAGGCATCAGTTAATATTTATAATTGTATTTTACCTAATACTCACTGTATGACTTTTGAACATGAATGCTGAATAGCGCTAAATTTACAGTTTGCACGTGCTAACTTTCAGGTCCACAAAATCACAATAGTCCCGGTGATTTTCAGGTCTAAACTTCTCACCATATTTTTGTCACGATTCCTATCTAATATCTTTTATAATTAACTATTTCCTATAAGATTATGTGTACTAACAAGCCTACATCCCTTTCATAATGCAGATTGTGTGGGAAGACAACATTGATCCTGACAACATGATTTATGAGGTTTGATATTTTTGTTTTCTTCTCAATTACATATGCGTGTGTATATGCTGAAACAACCATAGGATGATAGTTCTTTGATCGTGGTTATTCATACACGTTATTTGATCTCAAATACAAGAACTGCTCGAATTAGGTGAGGCTGTTGGAAGTCAAAGCCGCGGTCTATCTCAGGATGCCATTTCATCGCTCCCTGTTTCAAAATACAAGTTCAGTTTCTTCTGGCGAAAAAAATCAAAACGTGAGAGGTAAGAAAATGGGTGTTGTAAATAGTACTTATGGGAATGTTGTATAGCATAGCGAACTTAGCAAGCAACGTGGTCAAATCTGTATTCGTGGTGATCAAACCATGAAAGGTTACCCGCGCTTCGCGGCGAAGCGCACACCAGCAGAACCAAAGCCATCTTCTGCAAAAAGATCTCTCCACACGGACCTATCATCAGACGCCAACAAAAAGGAAGACTGAAAAACAGACCACCAGCCGTGGTTTGTTTCCTGCATTTTGGTACACCACCCCTATGGTAAAACTTAGTGAAAGTCAGTATGAGAAAAGACAATGTACAAAACAGTGTGGCACAAACCAATGCCCAGCTTCAGGTGTTCCCTTCAAGCGTTTCCTACATTTTGGTATATTAGTGTTATGTTAAAACTTAGTTGAACGCAGTATCACAAAAAGCAATGTTGAACTTGAACTTTTGGCAGATGCTTTACGTTTAATGTAGACCCTTATATATGCTTTTATAACTTCAATATATGCTTTTATATATGCAGTATCACAAAAAGCAATGTTGAACTTGAACTTTTGGCAGATGCTTTACGTTTAATGTAGACGCTTATATATGCTTTTATAACTCACTTAACTTGCTCATTCTCCATTTCCTCTTGACTCAACGCGATTTAAACCCGCGCTCCGCAGCGGAGCGCGGGCTAAAAACCTCGTTGAAATGAAACAAAAAGTTTGTGCATGCTTGTGTCTTAATTTGTTTATAGCATTCTCCCTTTCTTTTTAGTCCCCAACTATTCAAAACTTTTGAGTTTAGCTATGACTTAATTACTGAGTTTCAAAATAGGTGCTTCTCTTTAACTTGGGTTTTTAGATTGCTGGCTTGGTGCTACTAATTGGAACAAGCAACATTACTCGCGCGTTGCCGCGGGGCGTTAATTTTTCGCGCGTTATTGCGGGGCATTAATTTTTTTTATTTTATTTTGTGCGAGTTTATTTTTTTGGTCTTTGTAACGTTAATTTTTTTTTCTTGTGCGAATTTATTTTTTCGGTCTCATGTTTAATAGTTTGTTTTTTATGAACTTATGTGTTGGGCCTCATGTTAAAATGCTTGTTTTTTTTTGCTATATGGTTTTTTTTCCTTTTTTTGTGTTATCGTAGGTATTTTAGGGTTTTTTTTTTAAATTCAACATTTTTTATAAAATAGTACGTATGTCAAAAGCATGACTAAGTAAAAAAAGAGAAAAAACTAAATGGGCCGGCCCAAGGCGGGCCATAATTTTTTTTCGAATTGATTTTTAACGAATATTGCGTAGGAATGTGCCCGTGCGATGTAACGGGGCTGACTTGCATTCGACGTTTGTTTTTTTTATATTGCCTACTTGTATGTTCCCCGTTATTATACTCGTGCTATAAATCTTGACTAAGTAAAAAAAAATAGGGATAAAAACAACCCAAATGTGCCGGCCAAAAAATGAGAGCCCAAAAAAAAAGCTATGGCCCAAACACTGTTGGAAAGCTTCCAAATACGACGGCGTTTAACTTCTCTTATATATATAACAAGCGTGATTGCCCGCGCGATGCTGCGGGGCGTTAATTTTTTTTTTTTGCTGGTTTATTTTTTCGGTCTCATTTTTAATACTTTGTTTTTTTCTTATATGGGTTTATTTGTTGGGCCTCATGTTTAAAGGTTTGTTTGGTTTTTTTTTTTTTTGCTATTTGGGGTTTTTTTTAATATAATTTTATGAGATTTGGGTAAATATGTGTTAAGCATGATACGCGCGGCATTAATTGATGCGAGGCGTTAAGTTTTTTTTATTTTTTTTTATTTTGTGCGGGTTTATTTTTCCGATCTCATGTTTAATAGTTTGTTTTTTATATGGGCTTATGTGTTAGGCGTCATGTCGCGGATATTTTTTGATCTGAATAAATAAGTACTTTTATAATTTTGTTTCATATTTTGTGCCGAGCAATTTTTTTTTAAGTTGCTAAGTTAAAAAAAAAGAAAAACCAAAAAAAAAAAATTGTCAAATGGGCCGACCCAAAATGGGAGCCCAATGGGCCGGTTACTGTAGCAACAACGTCAAAACGACGTAGTTTTAACTCATTCTGCGGGTTGTTAATTTTTTTCGCATAGTTGCGAGGCATTATTATTTTTTATTTTTTTTATTTTGTGTGGTTTTATTTTTTCAGCCTCATGTTTAATAGTTTGTTTTTTTTTCTTATATGGGCTTATGTGTGGGGCTCATGTTTAAAGGTTTTTTTTTTGCTATACGGGGTTTTTTTTAATATAATTTTATGGGAACATAGCGTTTTTTTATTGCATTATGTGTGGGTTTATTTTTTCGGTCTCATATTTAATAGTGCGGGTTAATTTTTGCGTTAAAATTTTATTTTTATTTTTTTCTATTTTTTACTTGTGCGGGTTTATTTTTTCGGTCTCATGTTTAATATTTTGTTTTTTTTATATGGGCTTATGTGTTGGGCCTCACGTCGCGAGTATTTTTTTATCTGAATAAGTCAATATTTTTGTATTTTTTTTTTTCATTTGTAACCGAGCGTTTTTTTTACATTTGCCTACAAAAAAAAGCAAATGGGTTGGCCCAAATTGGGAGCCCAAAGGGCCGAGCACTGTAGCGCCTGTGAACAACACTACGTCGTTTTATTCTACGCGAGACATTATTATTTTTATTTTTTTATTTTGTGTGGTTTTATTTTTTCGGCCTCATGTTTAATAGTTTGTTTTTTTTCTTATATGGGCTTATGTGTGGGGCTTATGTTTAAAGGTTTCTTTTTTTGGTATCGGGGGGTTTTTTTATATAATTTTATGGGAACATAGGCTTTAAATGAGAATCGGCGTTTGAAGGCGTTTTTTTATTGTATTTTGTGCGGGTTTATTTTTCGATACTATGTTTAATAGTGCGGGTTAATTTTTGCGTTAAAATTTTATTTTTATTCTTTTATATTTTTTATTTGTGCGGGTTTATTTTTTCGGTCTCATGTTTAATAGTTTGTTTTTTATATGGGCTTATGTGTTGGGCCTCATGTCGCGAGTATTTTTTTATCTGGAAAGCTTGGTCGTTAATTTTTTTTCGCGTAGTGCAGAGGCCATTATTATTTTTTATTTTTTTTATTTTGTGTAGTTTTATTTTTTCGGACCTTATGTTTTTATAGTTTTTTTTTCTTTCTTCTTATATGGGTTATGTGTGGGGTCATATTAAATCGTTTCTTTTTTTGGCCTATACATGGTTTTTTTAAATATAATTTTATGGGAACATGGCGTTTTTTTATTGTATTCTGTGTGGGTTTATTTTTTCGGTCTCATGTTTAATAGTATGGGTTAATTTTTGCGTTAAAATTTTATTTTTATTCTTTTCTAATTTTTATTTGTGCGGGTTTATTTTTTCGGTCTATCGTTTAGTGTTTGTTTTTTTATATATGGGCTTATGTGTTGGGCCTCATGTCGCGGGTATTTTTTTTTATCTTAATAAGTCAATATTTTTGTAATTTTTATTTTATTTTGTGCCGAGCGGTTTTTTTTACATTGCGTACAAAAAAAAAAGCCAAATGGGTTGGCCCAAATTGGGAGCCCAAAGGGCCGAGCACTGTAGCGTGTGGAACAAAATACTAGACGTTTTATTCTACGATATGGTATTATTATTTTTATTTTTTATATTTTGTGCGGTTTTATTTTTTAGGCCTCGTCGTTTATTAATTTTTTTTTCTTATATTGGCTTATGTGTTGGGCTTATGTTTAAAGGTTTCTTTTTTTGCTATACGGGGTTTTTTTTTAATATAATTTTATGGGAACATAGGCTTTAAATGAGAATCGCGCGTTACTGCAAGGCGTTTTTTTATTGTATTTTGTGCGGGTTTATTTTTTCGGTCTCATGTTTAATAGTGCGGGTTAATTTTTGCGTTAAAATTTTATTTTTATTCTTTTCTATTTTTTATTTGTGCGGGTTTATTTTTTCGGTCTCATGTTTAATAGTTTGTTTTTTTTATATGGGCTTATGTGTTGGGTCTCATGTCGCGAGTATTTTTTTATCTAAAATTAAGTCAATATTAAATTTTGTAGTTTTTTTTTTCCTAATTTATGTCCGATCGGTTTTTTTGCATTGCCTACAAAAAAAAATTGCCAATGGGCCGCAAAATGGGGCCCCATTGGGCCGGGTGGTATGTAGCGACGATGGCCAAACAAACGGCGCGTTTTAAACTCTTATATAGTATATATTTATATATAAGAGCATATAATTGATTTCTGAAGGAACTAGAGCACACGGTTGCAATTGTATTCCATGTCGTTACGTTTAATGCTTAATGCAAGCTCAGGTAAAATCTGTATATAACTGGGATTTGAGCTTCTGATACTTTAAACACGGTGCTATGGGTGGGAAAGGAAGGGCTGTGGCCAGGCCCTCACAATCCCCAAAAGGGCCTCATTTTGGCAACACTTCTTCATTTATAGTGCAGTTATTTGTTACAGCGAGTTGATAATTTCATAACATGCTGGATTTAACTCATAAGATAACAAATTTTATGCATTATTATAGAAGAGGCTCCGTTTGATTTTGAAACTTCTTTATATCACAGAGTGTTTAATTTTAATGCATGTATGAAGTAAACTTTTTTTTATATAGAACGTTTTTTTTATTAGTATAGTAACTTTAAACGTAAGCTACAAGGTAGGGATTTATCGGCATCGAAAATTAAATTATATATATACTTTTTGAAAGAATGTACACGTAAATAATATATGTCCGGAATGCGACTCGGGCCTTTGGAGACGCACACGATAGCGTTTGGATTCAATAAATATAATTAATTAATTTATATTAATTGTGTAAATAATAAGATAACGGTCGTTAATTAATTAGTTACTTACGGACCATAAATGACTTAATGTTAAATAATGAGAAAAAGGGAAGTTTTGACTTGGGTTGTGGGCTTGTGTTGGGCCGGTTATACCTCAACAAGAGGAGGTGGGAATTTGTTTCCTTATAACAAATTCCTTATGCCTATATAAACAAATCAAGACTCATTGTTTTGATATATCTTTTGGTGAAACCCTAAAAGCAAAACTTCTTTTCTCTTCCCCTTCTCTCGTGTTGAGTCAATCGACTACACCCAACCAAGTGGGAAAACCGATTTGATTAATCAACTTAAAGTAAGTTGTTTTGCTTATTGTTTATAAAAGAACTAGCATTCTAATTGAATCGCTAACAAACGTGTGTACGAATCGAAAGAGAGATCATACTTTGATCTTATATTTTTCTTGATTTATTAATTCAAGATTTGCTAAAAGGTACGCTTTTCTTTTATTATTATTATGTTAATTTATATGACTATGTGAATGATCTTACGTGCTATTCTTCCGCTGCGTGCTCGTATTTATTAATAGTTAATATGATCTTAATGTCTAATAATTCCAACACTTTTTGTATACATGCGTGAACTCCACTCATACTTGCATTAGGGTTTCAATGGAATATCTTCCGCATGATGTTCTTGAGATGGTTCTCATGGGATTGGATGTGAATGATCTCATTCAATGCAAGTACGTGTGCAAGTCTTGGAATTCGATTATCTCGAGTCTTCACTTTGCTAAAGCTCATCTGAATCATAGTTACAACAATGACCGCAACGACAGAAAACTTCGGCATAGGAGGATCGTTATGTGTGACTCTCGCTATTTTCAACTTGTTGGTTCTTCTAACGGCCTCGTATGCTTCGTTGGTTATGACAATGAATTTTTAGTAGCCAATCCGTATACTAAAGAGGTCGCTGCTACTCGTGTTTAATGGTATAATTAATTTAAGACCCAACATGGGCAATGTATCGAGCCATCGTGTAGAATTTATAGGTACAAGTAATTAAAATTTGACAAAATTAGGGTTCTTGATTAATTTTTAAGCCCTTTGGGCGTATTTATGCATAAGATTCATCTATTTTATATATAAGTTACAATCTTTAATGAGTTTAAAATTAATTAGATGATTCTAGGTTGTATGAAATTTTATATGATTAAATACTTGATGGTTTAATTTTGTTAATTTGATCGATTTATACTCTTTATTAATTGTTAATATGGCGGTGTTCCATGATAAATCCATGCAAATTTATCATGGACGATATGTGGACATAATATTTTAAATGTTAATGGTATGATGATCAGAAAATTAAAAACATAGACATTAAATTTAATTGTAAGATCTTACGATTTTAAAAGCATAGGGAAGACCCTTAGCTAAGTCTTAATGGGGCCTAAAAGTTGTTTAAATTTTATTTGCTATGTGGTATATAGCTTGTATATAAGGCTTACGCAATCGAGTATATCAATGTATGTGCCGGAATAATTGGGATGATGTACCTTATATTGAAATATAAATACATGTTTTAATTATTAGATAATAAGGATCATAATTGATATGGTGTCACGACTTAATTGTTAAGTGATTTATTGAATAATGTTATGTGAATTAATTTTTATGTTCATATTATTTTTATTTTAATATTGGACATAGTGAGAATATAAAAAGTTTTTTCAAAAAATAAATATAAGCATGATTAATTTATTATGAATCAGAATTTATATGGACAATTTATATGTTCATAAATGAGTTTTCAGAATTAAAGTTTTTATTATGAGTGGTTAAAACTGGACGCTATGAACTCATGGGAAGTACGGCTCATCTACGTAAGAACAAAACTATAAGAGAAGTTAAGAAGGGATTTTCCTAATGATTTCAGGTTTTTTAATAAGCTTTTCGCGCTGACCTGTTTCTCCCGCTCTTTATGCGTTTCGATAAGAGTTATCGTGAAACATGGTATTTCACTACAGTGTCATTATTTGAACCATGCTTTAATCTTTAAGTTTTGAAAACATGTTGGAATCGTCAATTTAAAAGGAACACTATTTATACCTTAGATTCTAGCCTTAAAAATGGTGACATATCAGAATTACATTAGTTTTTCCCATTAAGCCAAGAACTACAGGACTGGGTATAACGTTAAGTTAGTATAGTGTCCCTTGTCATGACCTATTCCAAACTTTCCAAGGTAGGTGTGAGGATTCATTTTGTAAAAAGAAGTGTGTGTTCTTGTTTCTCTCTCAAGACACACACATCTTCTCTCTACTCTTTCTCTCTCTAATAATATGGCTAAACATTTGTTCAATCCTCCCCGATCCCCCCCTCCGACCTCCAGATCTATTCTTGTGTAAGACGTAGTGATTTTCTTATTTTAACAATTGGTATCAAGAGCTAATCGGGGGTGTATTGTATTCGTGTGTGTTGTGTTTGTGTTTTGTTGTGGTGGCTATATTTGAGCTTATTGGTTCGGCTTAAAAGGCTTATTTTTTTTCTCTACTCGGCTTATTTTGTTAAATTCACTCGTTTATACTTTTGTTGCATACATTCTTATTTGGGCGTTCTATACAAAATTTTCATTTGTGGCTTACTATTTCACATAATTTAGTTATACGTTGGGCGTTTCTTTGTTTTGAAAAACCATCAGAAGTCAATACCATTTTTAATCCAATAAGATTGAGTTCCGTTTGACAAAAGAGTGTGTTTCGTTTGAAAAGCAACTTCTTATCATCACTTTTATTCTTTTTTTTCGTGGTTTATTCATGGTTAAATCAAGCTTATTTGTAAAGCTTATTTTTTTGGTTGGTTTTTTGTGTACAAGATGTGAAACGGAAAGAAGAAAAAAAAGTGCAAACAAGGTGTATTTGATATTTTGTGTGACCCTAACTAAAGCACACAAAACTAGTGGCGAACCGAACGAGTAAAACTTTTTTGAGTGAGACCGTCGAGTGACTTTCATCAAGGACCGAACGAGTGCATTCTCTTGGAGCCGAACGAGTGAAAGCACTTAGGACCGAACGAGCAACACCACTTGAGAACCGATCGAGTAACATTTCAAAGACCACCGAACGAGCTACAAAAAAACAAAGAAACCGAACGAGTACCCTGCCACTAGAACCGAACGAGCTACAATAACAAGGCAACCGAACGAAGTTCAAATTCAAAGCACCGATCTAGTATTTGTCTTACAAGAACCGAACTAGTAAAGCTAGTAGGAACCGAACAAGAACAACAACTTAAACGTTTTAACAAATTTTTCAGTTTTTCGGTTTCGAGTGTCGGTAAACGACGGGACTTAAGATTTATATCATCGTGTTCATGACATCATTTCGATCAACGTGGTATATTTGGATTTTACCGACGATAACCGTACCGGTTCAAAAGATCAAATCCATAATCGTGAAAAATTTTTCTACTTTGAAAACAAAGAAGAAAACGTGTTATGGAGGGAAACGTTTTTTTTATTAATCAAAAGTGGAATTTTGCAATTTTAGTCCCTGGACTTTAAGGTAGATTCACCACTCATCCTTTGTTGTTTTATAACCCTTATTGTTGAAACTTCTTTTAACCGTTAGTCATCACAAGTTATAATTCAGCTCGTTAATCATTTTTCGCCTATAAAAGCTCAACAAATCGTTCATGAAAGTTCAAGTTCTTCGACAACAACAACGATTTCACCAACAACAATCTTTTATTCACGGTTTTTTCTTGATTTAGTAAAATCCCGTAAATGTCGATTCTTTTTACGGTTTAAGTCATAGAATTGTAAAATCCCGTGAACGTTAATTGATTTCAACAACACAACAAACATGATACATAACACTACAAACGATCCGAATAAGATTCACTACAACGTCAAACGGCTAAAGATTCGGATTACGATGACAAGTGATCACGGAGTCAATTCGGTATCCCTTATTTGAGATTGAAGTTGGATTTTACGAAGGCGTCTACTTATTTCATCATCGAGACTTCCTTCTATTTTTCTACCCCTTTTCTTCAAACCCAATCTATCGATTGATGACTTGCTTGAACGTACAACGGTTATGATTGAGACTTGAATTATCTAGTTACCAGCAGTCAGGGGTGGTTGGTTGCAGACCTGGTTAACTATCACTTAAAGGAGTTACATTGTAGTACTCAGTGTCACACGCAGAAGACGATGTGGATAATTTCAAGAGGTGTTGTACTTCTTATACTTTTCTGGTTGGGTATAGAGTACTTATAGATTTAATCTTGCACCGTTCTTCAATCAACAATAGTGCAAGCTTAAGTAACAAATTTGGGGGATTTTACTTCATTTTCAAGTTTGGTATATCGGGTTTACTTCACCAAGTGATCACAACAATAGCCGACAGAATACGAGGTTGGTAAGTTAGCCAGAGAGTTTAAAGGTTGAGATGTAATCAGCAATTCTCACGGGATTCCAAGACAATGGTACTTCACAGTCTAAGCAAAATTCTCAAAGTTCTTCAACGACATTCATATACAAGACCTTGATTATACGTTAATTGGTCCGTTTTGCTTGAAAATTAATTGTTAATTTGATATCCATGATGACCACATGCATGTTTATCATGGATTGATATGTGATATAAAATTCTTTGTAAATTGTTAATTGAAGATCATGCAATTTGATGATTATAGACATAAAAGTTAAAATATTTTTGTTTTTCGGATTGTTAGACACACTATTACGAAAATATTCATAAATTTTATATGGTAGATCCACGACTCAGTAAGCTACAACTTTATAGTTTACTGTACAAGCTGGGGAAGACCCTAGCTATGTCTTGACGAGGCCTGAAGTCGACAGAATTATTCAATCAGCTTTTATGTGCTATGTGGTACTACTTATATAAGGCTTACGCAATCGATTTTATCGATGAATGTGGCCCGTTTCATTGGAAAAGGAAGCCTTATGTGAATATGTACATAGATTAATTATTCGATAATTAAAATCATCATTAATGTTTGCATGTCTTAATTGTTAAGTGATTAAATAAATGTTATGTGTATTAGTTGCATGTTTATATTGTTTTGTTTTAAGTATTGACTTGTGAGAAAACAAAAAGAATTTTCAAAAAATAAAATTATAAACATGACTAATAACTATGAAATAATATTTATTATAGACTATTAATTGTGAAGTCTTATGTGTCAATCGAGTGTGGTTATCTATAATGTTATGGCTCATACCTTAACTTCTTACTACGAGACTTGCAATTTAATATGTTTATAATGTGTTTTTAAAATTAAAGATTTAATTTTTATCAACGACGAAATTTGCGAAAGTACTATTTAGTTTCAAGATAAGGTTCGGGGAGACTCATCAAGACTTCAGTCTTGTAGATATCATTACCCTATAATGTCGGACTACGTTGTAGTTTCCTTACCTTGCATACTATTTAGGAAGTCGCGAATGGTCTACGGTTTGAATGGTTTTTTAATCATTCTTTAATTATTTCCCGTGATAAAATATAAAATCTTTAAGAGTTGAAAACATGTTGAATTGTTAATTTTTAAAGGTAACACTATTTATACATGAGATGTATAGAAAATAAGTGATATCGTAATAAATAACTTACTTAAGTAAAGTTTTTATTAAAATTTATGATACGAAGATGTATGCATGCTTCTTCGTACATATTTGACACGTCAAATAAAATACCCTTTTAAATAAGTTATTGCCATCCAATTTGTAAGAACACTTGCAGTTGCTTTTTACTATGCGTGAGACGTATGTAGATTACAATCCCAAGGTAATTATACACTTTTTCGTGAGACGTTAGTGTTACATAATCACAGTTCTTGATTGGACAACTTAATCAAGGTAAGCGGGTGAGACCTTATGCTCAATGCATAGATGGGATAAAACATGCTCACTAGTATATTAATGTAATAAAGTAAGTCCCATAATGTTCTAGGAATTGCACTGGTGGCAATTATTGATCGTCAATTACATTTTGAATACACCATTGCTAGCAGATCAACTGATGTGATGGTGGTATGTCAAGTTGGATCCTAGGCCTTAGAAAATTAATTGTTTATTTATTTTAACATGGGTAGTTAATTTTCTTCAAAGAGTATTATCGAAAATACTAATTCTTGAACTTTACTATGTTTTATAAATGGCACTACCTGTCTAAAACATAAACCATTTGGCTTTCAGGTCGATGTTAAAATCTTTCTGGTTCAAATTACAATGATTGGTTTCGTTCACCTAATATGGTCTTGAGAGTTGAAAAGAAATTGTTTGTCATTGAACAACCTATTTCTCTTGCTCCACCTGCCGATTCCAAGTACTTGCGCAGTGAAATGCGGTTTATGATGCTCATAATGAGGTTGCTTTTCTTACGCTCGGAAGTATGACTCCTGAAATTCAAAGACAGTTTGAAAATTCCTCACCTTATGAAATGCTTCAGGAGCTTAAATCCTTGTTTGAGAAACAAGCTAGAGTGAAGCGGTTTGACCTGCTCTAAACTTTCTATGCTTGCAAACATGATGAGGGAAAACCAGTTAGCCCATATGTCATTAAGATGAAGAGTTATGTGGCGCAACTAGAACGTCTTGGTTATGTGCTCCCACAAGATCTTAGTGTTGGTTTAATCTTGAATGGCGTCACTAGTGACTTTGTTGGCTTTGTAAGAAAATACAATAAGCATAACATGTGGAAGATGATTGGTGAACTACATGCTCTACTTATTGAGTATGAGAAAGGTTTACCTAAAGAGGCTGCCACACCACAAGTAATGGCGATTCAAGGTGGTAGAATCCAGAAAGCCAATAAGAAATCGCTTAATGCTAAAGGAAAAGGTAAAGGAAAAGGAAAGGGAAAGGATAAAAGTTAAATCCTTAAGCCAAAAAACCCTAAACCTTCTGCTAAAGAGCACCCGACACAGGATGACACCCGCCATCACTGTAAAGAGGTGGGGTGTTATAAGAGGAATTGTCCTGCTTACCTTGCTGAGTTCATTAAGAAGAAGAAGCAAGTTGGCACTGCCAGTTCTTCAGATATCTTCGTAATAGAATTATTTTCTTTTCCTACTAAGCCCTAGGTGTATGACACTAGTTGTGGTACTCATATTTGTAACACAAAACATGGTCTTAGAGGAGTAAGAAAGCTGAAACAAGTAGAAGCTATTGGAAGTTTTGACTTAGTGGCCTAGTGATTTATTTAGACAATTGTCATTATGCACCTACTATTACTAGAGGTGTTGTTTTAGTTTCAGTTTTGGTTGACAATGGTTTTATCCAATGTTTTACGGATTATGGAGTTTTAGTTTCTAAGAATGATGTTCTTTATTTAATGCTACTCCGAGTGATGGTATTAATGAAATTGATATGCTTAATCTTTTGCCAAATGTTAATTCTATTTATAATGTTAACTCGGGAAGACTATAAAGGCACTTCGATCAGATCGAGGAGACGAATATATTAGTCAAGAGTTTAAAGAGTATCTGAAAGCTTGTGGAATTTTCCAGCAACTTACTCCTCCATATACACCACAACACAATGGAATGTCTGAAAGGAGGAATCGTACTTTGTTAGACATAGTTCGATCAATGATGAATCTTACAACTTTGCCGTTATCCTTTTGGGATTATGCTCTAGAGTCTGCTACACGTATTCTCAATATGGTTCCAACCAAGAAGGCTGATAAGACACCATATGATTTATGGTATGAAAAAGTTCCTAACTTGTCTTACTTAAAGGTCTGGGTTGTGAGGGTCTTGTGAAGAGAGATACGCCTGACAAACTCCAACAAAGATTTGTTAAGTGTATCTTTATAGGATACCCAAAGGAAACGATGGGTTACTATTTCTACTTCCCACCTGAAAACAAAATAGTTGTTGCGAGGTATGCTGAGTTCTTGGAGAAAAATCTTATATCTCAAGAAGTCAGTGGGAGGGCGGGAGAACTTGAAGAAATTCAAGATGAAGATACATCACCTTCTGAAATCACTAGCGAAATTCCTATGGAGGTTGAAGGTTTTGAACCACCTTATGAGGAAGAAGCTCTTGTTTGTAGGTCCGTAAGGACACATCAAGCTCCTGAATGCTTATGTCTAAATGTAGAAGTAGAGGAGCATAGTTTGGGGATCTTAATGAACTTGCTAACTATAAAGCTGCAATCCATGAAAGATAATCAAGTCTGGCTCTTGGTTGATCTTCCTCATAATTGTAAGACTGGTAGGAGCAAATGGCTTATTAAGAAAAAGACTGACATGGATGGCAATGTACACACCTATAAAGCTCGTCTTGTAGCAAAGGGTTATACTTAACTCTACGGGGTTGATTATGAAGAAACGTTCTCATCCGTTGCTAAATTTAGAGCTATTAGGATTCTCATAGCTATAACGGCGTTCTATGACTATGAGATTAAGGAAAATGGGATGACCAAAAACTGTCTTCCTTAATGTTAACAGTGATGAAGACATTTATATGGGAAACCTAAAGGTTTTGTCGATCATCAACATCCTAAAGAAAAGTAAGTGCAAGCATTCCAAGATCCCATTTAGGTCTTAAGAAGCAACAAGTATCTGGAATAAAAGATTTGAATGATGAAAATGCAAAAGGTTTGGATTTACTCAAATCTTGATAGCCCATGTGTATATCAAAAGGGCCTAGTAGAGTAATGTTAACATCCCTCGATCTTTATAGTTGATGACATAACTATCAATGGAAATCGCATTCAAGCTTACAAAGAGTAAAGACATATCTTTGAAATTGTTACGCCAGAAAGTTTGGGAAAGTGGCATTTATTCTTGGAATCAAGATCTACCGAGATAGATCAAAGTGATTAATTGGACTTAGTCAAAGTGCTTACATGGATAAAATCTTGAAGAGATATAGGATGGATAATTTCAAGCGTGGTTACATCCCCATGCAAGAAAGACTTGACTTGAATAAAACACAAGTGCTTCAACACCTGGAGAGGTGAAACGTATACAAAATGTTCCTGATGCTTCAGTAGTAGGATCCATTATGTATGCGATTAGATGCACTAGACCTGATGTTGCGTTCGCGTAAAATATTACAAGCCGGTTTCAACAAAATCTAGGAAAACCACACTGGACTGCTGTGAAAACCATTCTTAAGTATTTAAGAAATATTAAAGATATGTTCTTAGTTTATGGTAGAAATCCGGAAGCTGAACTTGAGTTTATTGCTATTGCAATGTAGAGTTTGAGACCAAGAGAGATGAAAAAAAATCTCAGAGAGGAAACGGTCTTCATTTTGAATGGAAGGTCGCAGTAGACTAGGAAAATCTCCAGATTAAAGTACTACTGGTAATGTCTGCTACAGAAGCTGAATACATACTGCTTCATAAGCAAAGATGGAAGCTTTTGGATTTAGGAAGTTCTAAATTCAAGGCGTGGTATAATAACAACAAAAACTGAAACAATTAAGATGTTTTTGCGACAATATTAGCAGCACTTCGTATAAAAGATATCATTATGGTTTCGCGAGTGTATTGACTAGACGAAAGTTAATCTTCTTAAGGTTCACAAATATAACTTCTAGCTGATCTTTTTTATGAAGGCATTATCGAAAGGAAAGCCTTACTCAACAGCTAGGAAGCATGGACTTCATCATCTAGAGTTTCATTTAAATCTGTAGTTTAGTAATTGGATAAGGTATGTTAATCCAAATTTGTCGGTCACCTTAATCACTTCACTTCATTAACCTTAACAAGAAAATAAGGAAGAAACTAGGAAGAATTGTAAAGAGAGAAAGTGAGAGAAAACTAGAGAGAGAATGGAAAGTTTACTTACAAATCAAAAGTTACAAATGAACCAACCCCCTCTCCTTCCTTGGAGAGGGGTATTTATAGCTAAGACTAAAAGGCTTGCAAGCCTTTAGTGATTCTACGGGTCGGGCTCGGGTTTACTTGGGCTTTCGCCCGATACACGTGACCGATTAGATTACAAATAAGAGCCCGTTTACCCGTCTAGCCTATTACAACATATATTAATTTAGTGACCGAGACCTAATATAATTATGAACGAACTTCCATTGTTCGACTCAATATTTTGAGGTCTAGACCCCCCCCCCCCCCCCCCCCCCCCCAAATCGTCCCCCCGAAGTGAGTTTCATTGATGACACTCCTTCGTAGATCAATGAGATGCTTTTGAGTCGTTAAGATCTGTGGTCTAGGTCTTTGGAATTTGTTATAGGTTTGTTCCATCGATGCTTTGAGATCATTGATCTTGAGCCTTTTTCATTGTCTTTCGACTTCCGTCTTTATGTCCGAGATCTTTAAACTTTCCCTCTTGTCTTGATCGTCTTTGCCCACCTTGCGATTCTGTGTCTTTGATCAACATGCTCATACTTTGCATCATCTTGAAAGCTTGCTAACAATCTCCTTTGATAGACTTGAATATCTTTCAAGGAAGATCTGTATATCATGAGTTGTGCGGAAGTCATTGTCTTTAAGACTTGAGCTTTATGAAGCTTAGAATCTTGATGCATATAGAATGTCTTTAATAGTTTGATCATGATCATGTGGTAATCAATTCGACTTCAATCGGAATAAGCATCACCATCTCCACTTTATTACCTGAAATAAAACAGTTAGAAATAAAGCGTGTGGACGAATATGGTTTTTGTCATCCATCCGGATTTGTCAGATTAACCTCCGGTGTTCCGTATGACCGTTTTACAGTATAAATACTATACTTGTGATCAGGTAGATTCAAAGAATATCCTTGACAGGGTTTCCAGCTCAAAGCGTAGGGTCTTCTAACACAGATGTATTAGATTTGCCATGCTTGCTAGTTCTCATTACCGGAACGTCTCAAAGCAGACAACACGGTAAGAGTGAATCAGATAGTTACTATCTTTCTGATTATGTCGTCAATTCATTTACTGGACCTTTATCGATATCCAGTTGACACAAGCTTGATTCATATAGAATCTCGCAAGTCACCTACCGCAGTGCTATTTGATGATGACACTGGAAGGATTTCCATTCGTCATTGTGAATACTAAAGAGTATCACTCTGAATGTTCTGGCAGAATCACAAGGATAATGCATAGGACTCTTGTTAACAGCTTGTGAACTTAATGATGTTCAACAAGTGTTTGTCATGGAATGTGTCCTAATGAGATTTATTTAATGATGTTCAACAGCTTGTGATCTCGGTTTGGTGACTTGGATGTGACTCATTTGAGTCTTGACCGGGTCAACTCGGTAAGAACCGAGTTGACTCGGTTTGGGTCTTGTGTATATAACAAAACGCAACCAATCATCAAAACGCAGCCACCCCCTTTTTTTTCTTCTAGTCAAAACGCAATAAAAACCAAAACGCAATGTTTCTTGACAAAACACAAGATTTGACAAAATTTGGGCAGCCTTTTGTTTGGATGTGTTATAAATAAGGGTCTTCAATAGGCAAAACGCAAGAACAAAATGCAGCCAGCCAACAAAACGCAGTTGACCAGTCAAAACGGAGTTGACTGGTCAAAGCGCAATGTCAGTACTTTTATACTTTTTCTGGATCTAGGTTTTTACCCAGATCTGATCTTGTCATTTAAGCACTTAAAAAAAATCAGATTTGAACCAGATATATTATTTCAATACCAGTTCATAAACCACAAAGATTAATCTGTAAATGAACAGTAATGAATAGTGCTTGAACACCATGAACAGTAACATGAATAGTGATTAACAGTACCCGGAACAGTACATGAACAATAACAACAAAACATAAACATAATACGACACACCCCTGCAGCTCTGATGCCAATTGTAGATTTGCAAATGACAAGTAAAATACAAGGGTTTAAAACAGATCTGGAGGCTTGGTAAAATGAAATGAATGTGTAGCCATTTTTATTAAGAGTTGAAGGATAAATGAGATGGGAAGAGTATGTGAGCTTGAGAGAAAACACACACACTACACACTTTTACAAAATGTGAACTTCACCCCTCCATGGAAGTATGGAGGGGGTATTTATAGTCCTAGTGACACACAACTATCGTAGCTTGTCATTATTAGTCCCTATGTATCACGCTATAAATGAACTAATGTAATTCTGGATATGCCACCATATTTTAAGGCTAACAATCTTCCCTCAATATGTGGACACATACGGAATTACTTACAATGTTCCTATCAGGTACAAATACAACAGAAATAAAGTCTTCCACCCCCCCCCCCCCCCCCCCCCCCCCCCCCCCCCCCCCCCCCCCCCCCCCCCCCCCCCCCCCCCCCCCCCCCCCCCCCCCCCCCCCCCCCCCCCCCCCCCCCCCCCCCCCCCCCCCCCCCCCCCCCCCCCCCCCCCCCCCCCCCCCCCCCCCCCCCCCCCCCCCCCCCCCCCCCCCCCCCCCCCCCCCCCCCCCCCCCCCCCCCCCCCCCTCCCCCCCCCCCCCCCCCCCCCCCCCCCCCCCCCCCCCCCCCCCCCCCCCCCCCCCCCCCCCCCCCCCCCCCCCCCCCCCCCCCCCCCCCCCCCCCCCCCCCCCCCCCCCCCCCCCCCCCCCCCCCCCCTCCCCCCCCCCCCACCATATTTTAAAGGCTAACAATCTTCCCTTAATATGTGGACACATACGAAATTACTTACAATGTTCCTATCAGGTACAAATACAACAGAAATAAAGTCTTCCAAAGCACTTCCAAAGCTGAAGATGTCTTTTGAGTTCTCCTTGTCTTGAAACTTGTACTCCAGCTTGGATCTTCATTGTCTTTAATTGTACGAGAACCATTGTAGTATGCATGAACTGGATTAACTTCCCCCCAATCCATGCAACATGTCTTGAAAAGCTTTCTTCATAGACTCCTTTTTGGCAAAGTTTCTGAATTAGCTTCCCCCCAAACCAACATCCCTATCTTAAGCAGATTCTGGAACTTTGAAGTAGCTTGAACATCTTCTACGTGTATTGAAGTGCTCACAGCGGTATTTGTAAAAGTCAAACCACACCAACGACCACTGCTTCTTGTCATTCGGGCTTGGTGAATATTCGTTCGGGGGTGCATGCGAGTGTGAGAAATCAGCAACAATTCTTCTCACGTATGCAGAATACTTCATAAACCATACTGAACATTTTTTAGGGCTAACAAACTTCCCCCTAGAAGTTGACATGGTAACATCAATGTCAATTAAGTCCCGGATGTACACATTTTCCCCCATGATGGTTGCGAACTCTCGGAAGCATCATTGTTGTGTACGCACATATACTTGAGAAGTTCTTGTCTTTAACACAAATCTTGAGATCCAAACAAAGCATTATGCTCTTGTCTTCAAAAAACCGTAGAGGAGATGAAGCAAGAATCAAGAAAACTTGGTATAATCAAGGTCTTGTATATGAATGTCGTTGAAGAACCTTGAGAATTTGGCTTAGATTGTGAAGTACCTTTGTCTTGAAATGCAGTGAGAATTGCTGATTACATCTCAACCTTGAAACTCTTTGGCTTGTTTTTACCAACCTCGAATTCTGTCGGCTATTGTTGTGATCACTTGTGAAGTAAACCCGATATACCAAACTTGAAAATGAAGTGAAATCCCCTAAATTTATTACTTAAGCTTACACTGTTGTGATTGAAGAACGGTGCAAGATTTTAAATCTTCGTACTTCTATACCTTAGATTATGCTATATGAAGTACAACACCTCTTGAAAATATCCAAATCGACTTTGTGTGTGACACTGAGTACTTACAAGGTAACTCCTTTATAAGTGTTAGTTAAACCGGTCTGCAACCAACCACCCCTGACTGCTGGTAACTAGATTAATTCAAGTATTAATCCAAAGTTGTATACGTTCAAGAAGTTATCCAAGATAGAAAATAGAAGAAAGTCTCGATGATGAAATAAGTAGACGCCTTCGTGAAATATAACTTCAATCTCAAATAAGGGATACCAAATCAACTTCGTAAACACTTGTCATCGTAATCCGAATCTCTAGCCATTTGTCATTTAGTGAATCTCTTTAGGATCGTTTTAGTGTTATGTATCATGTTTGTTGTTTTTTTATTGTCGTTCAATTGTCGTTAAACTAGGACGAATGTTATTTTGAATGTCATTAACGGATAAACATTGTCTAGCTCTACTTGTCGTGAAAGTATTTTATTTCCAGCTTAATCATCGTACCCGTACTTAGCCAAAAATCAACCAACTTAACCTCATATCGCTTAAAATAAATCCACCCAACTACACCTTATAACAATTTTCTAATGACCACATTTACGGGCCCAAAATTCGGATAAGAAATCACCAGTCCATTAAAATTGTTATCCTTGGCATAGTCATAATAAAACAGCCTAATTCAAACATTGCAATACTCGGCCCAATCCTTTAAAATTAGAACACGGCCTAGTATTATTTTTAGGCCCGATTA
>BQNB010120587.1:0-20607 GCA_026074375.1 Tanacetum coccineum | reverse complement strand
ACCAATTCATACTACTTCTCGTCATTCAAAACTATGGTTACTCTAAAAATGTTTACCATTATTGCTAATGTAGTTACCATGTGCAGTGCACACACCCTCGGATTCTCTCACTGTGACCAGTTTTTAAACAGGATATACAAATATCGGGAGAGATTGTTATGCGAGCTAAATTGTATAAATTTTTATACAATAATGAAAAGATATAAATGTATACCGGATCAGCTAATGGCCATGCATGATCAAGTATTCCTCTGTTATATCGTAATTCATCGTGCCATTTATTTCTCATTTCGCCTTTAGATAAAAATAAATTATATGAATTGGAAATACTAGATGTCAATTTGATGATAACTTACTACTAGATAACCCGAGGAATATTCATATCCGCTTTGATTAAGGTTAATGTGTTAGAACATGCCTTTAGCTGATTGAAAGTGCGTAAGATAAAAACACAGTCAAGGCATTAGAGACTTGAGAGCTTACACGGTTTTTGATAATGATTATTTTTTTGGAATGCTTACAGAATGAGACTTACTATGTGACATTTTAATCCATATCCTATCTGTATAAGGCATCATTCGATATCTTTTATTGTTACAGATTATTATTGATGACCTGCATTTTATAAAGGAGCACCATGAAGTATCAGAAAGTTTTGATCAAGCAAATGTCAAATAATATTCACAATCAACACAAATGAGAGAAAAAACACTTCTTTGATCGAAAAGGTGAGTATTTACATACATAGCTGTCATTAGCGTTACGCATATATCATGTTGACACATATCCTAAAATCCTGCGTAGGCAAGAGTTAAAAAGAAAACATTTCTCAAACCACTAAAGGTGTTTGGATGGCAAACTGCGTTGGTATTGATTCTTGCATCGTAGTAATGGATTTCTAGGGTACTCACATAGAGCGAGGAGAGGTTAGTACTTATAATTTAATGCTTTTTGTAGTTCTTATCTATATACCAATTTGATGTGTTAGAAGAATAATAAAATCTAAATCATAAGACTAAATGGGTTCATATCTGAACACATGTGCATTTTTGTTAATTTCGATAAGAGATGTGTAATGAGTATGCAACTTATATCTTACTTATGTTAAGGGTTAAAATGAACGCTACCTCAAGTCTACTATAATAGAGTTACCCACATCCAAGATGAAATTTCTTACCTGTTTTTTAATTGTACTTAATAGGTTAATTAAATTTTTGTGGCAGTAGAAGCTATCAATAGGGTATGGGGAAAACCATGTTGTAAACTTTATAAGGTAATTATCAATTACTATATTTCAAGTCATCTATTTAAATGAGTCTTTTAAAAACCAGGTTGACCCGGTTAGACTGTGAACCGATTGAGTGACCGAAACCCGGTTTTGGCCAAAAAACCCAATTGAACCACCGGTTATGAACCGTGACTCGGTGACTCGACCGGGTCAAATAGAAAAATGGTTTTTAAAACATTGATTAGAACCATGCTATAATATATAAATATCCAAATATATATGATCATTATAAGGCAAATGGTCTCTACATATGAACTATATACATGAACTCATGGTTACACGTGTTAGGTGGTTGAATTCTTGATAAAGATAAATGCATGTTGTTGACATTATCGCCTTAGAGCTAATTTGTAATGGGTAATTATCTATTTCTTAATTAAATTAATAAGATATAACACTCAAATTATGAAATATGTCACTAAGCTCCATTAGAATGTTGCATTTGTGAAGGTGAAGATTCAAGAATATCCACAAGAAATTATGCTAAATTCAATGGAATAATTTCTAAGCTATCGCAATTAAAGTATAGCTGCTCTCGTTGTATCGAGAGTCTTTTACCCCGTTTATGTTTGGTTGTTGTGACTTCATCTTCTGGTGGGGCCAATAGTGAACCGACACAATGTGTTATCAGGAGGGATAAACTGCTTTTGCTTATTCGTTTGAGCCCAGGAATATGTACACTTTAATAGGTATATAAATGGTAATTACAATTTGAGGTTGCCAAAATGAGTTTTAATGCTTGGATAAATGTGGTCCTGGCTATTCTTATAGATTTTTGTAGAGATCAAATAATGATTTTAAAGTTTGCTAAAATAATTATTTGTTAACAGAAAAGGTAAGATACGTCTTGATACGTGTCCAAGCTAATCGACAAATATAATTTGTATAATTTGATAATCACTTAGCAGATTGAAAACTGTAATGACGGCGATAGTCAACGGCAAAACAGATCAGACTAGGACCTTATACAACATCTTTAAAAATGACGAGACAAAATACACCACCCATAACTAACTAAACCCTTTTGGATCCGAATCAAGCGAACTCGACAATGTAGTATTAACCAAAACTCACACACAATACCTTTTTCTAAAAAAAATATTACTTAAAGAAACCCCACCCGTCAGATGGTTACGTAACTGTTATGTAATATATATATATATATATATATATACATATATATATATAAATATATATATAGTATATATATATATATATAATATATATATATATAATATATAATGACATAATATATATAGATTTAGGATCAAATAAAAGTTTTCTTAAAATAAGAAGGAAAAAGAAGTAACTATAACCGCCATATCCAAGATGCTTCGACTTAAATTAGATGCATATCTATAATCTAGTATGCATTATAATGCAACAGCAAATGGTGTTTTTCTAGCTTTTAATTAGATGCATATACGTATTTTAGATGCATTTCATGATTTCTCTTATTTTTTGGTCATCTACATGCGCCAAAATCATAAAAATCAATTTGCACCATCTACACATCAAATTAACTTTCAAAACTCTATAATGGTGCATTAGTATGAATAGAAATGCATCTAATGAAAGTCGTTGCATCTCAAATGTGTGGTCTTAGTCACTTCTCACCACTTTTTAATTTTAATTTACTTCTTACTAGATCCTTACTCTATATATATATATATATCAACCAATAGTTTTTTATTTGGGGCCCACGTTTTTTTCAATTTAACTGAACGTAATTAAAAACTAGATATTACAATACGAAATTAAAAACTAGATATTACAATACGAAATTAAAAAATAGACATTACAATAGGAAATTTAAAGAACAATACAGAAACTAAAACAAGGCGTTATCCATCCAAACAAATTTATTAATAATTTGACAATCTATTTTTTGCCGCCTTTCTAAATCAAGGTGTTATTCATTCATAATCTTTATCAATATTCTTGTTTCAAAAAAGCGTTATCAAAAACACGTTTCTCTTGCCATAAAGTTATGCATTTCTCTTTTGCGTTTTGAAGTTTTTCTTTAGTTGTGCTGGCATTATAATTTTCAATGGCTAAGTTCATAATCGCTAGCTGACGAACTTTATCCTCCTCGATTTATTTTTGAACTATAGCTTTGATTTCATCGACGTTGTGTGGAAGCGAACAAGCCATTTAAGTGTATATAAAAAAGTTCATCCAAGTGTATATAAATTATGTATAAAATAGTAAAATGAATTGGGTATTTATAAGGTTAAAAAGGTTTGAATTTTATAAGTTTAATTTTTTTATATACACATGAAACTCGGTCGAGCCAGCGACCTAAATCACATCTTTACTCTTTGGCTTCTAGCGCCTTGCTAGTTGCTTCTTTAATATATATTTTCTGCCGTTCAAGAAAAAAAAATCACATTTAACTAGTTTTGTGTTTGTGTTGACTCTTCGAATGGAATGATACCACGTTTTTGGACTTTCGTTTCTTGAGTATTTATCATTATTCAACATAGCAGCTTTCAACTTATAGGCACTTACCGAAAGAAAAATATATAAATAAACATAATATTAGAAAGAATAAAAAGTAATGTAGATTAATAAACAAAGGATCTCTCATTTAAATATAGGATGTCTCTCTTATATCTTTTTTGTTTAGGATGCTGCTTTATTGCTTTTTAGGATGCTGCTTTATTGCTTTTTAGGATGCTAATTCCCTGCAAACAACATAAGCATGATGCAAACAAGAACCATCACCACCACCAACAACAACAATAGAATAAAAAACATTAGCCATCTCTGTTACAATGCTATATTATCCATCGGGTTACATGTTTTGCTATTCTACATCTTTTTTGGTGTCCCCACTTACCATAGTACTCCCCACTTACCATAGTACTCCCGACTTGCCAGTAGAAGAAGTTCAAGTGATACACGCGTATGTACACTATAACCTCCATCATAGTGTTTCACTTGAAGGGAATGTTACCATCAAATTTGATTTCATGTGAATAGCAACATTAAGCGCACTTCAGACAGAGGGCATGAAAGTGCTATTTTGGATGTGTCATCGGAAAACCCCAACCAGTTGTACCCAGTAAGTCATATACGACTCAAATAACCTCATATCTTCTTGTGTCAAATGTGATTTATATAGTGCAAAGTGTATTACCATCTGATCGGCTTTTGATATATTATATAAATT
Organism: Tanacetum coccineum; assembly: GCA_026074375.1. NCBI lineage: Eukaryota > Viridiplantae > Streptophyta > Magnoliopsida > Asterales > Asteraceae > Tanacetum > Tanacetum coccineum. Next base: position 16,144 of record BQNB010120587.1, on the reverse strand, counting down.
ATTTGAATAGGCAGTGACATAGTCATTACCGTGAACGACTTAGCCAACGTGTAAATCATGAATATTATTATTATTGCTTAATTAATGTGTGTTTATTTTGTAAATTTAGTTTTTTTTCCCACTTGCCATTTATGTTTGTTTGGGGATGTGTAATTTCTAGGGATAATGGTATAAAAATTTATTGAACTTGACACATTTTTCTATGTGCATTTAACTTTTAATTTTCCTATTATAGAACTTCTAGCATTTCATATTATTAATGAGTTGAAGCTTCACTAATGACATTTTTGGTGAGTTTTAACTTCCAACAAACTAAAATTTTGTTTGAACTGTGCAATAATTAGGGTTTTAATTTTGGATTAAGATCTTTTAAAGTTAAATATGAACATGATAGGTTAAGTTAGTATTATTTTGAGTGAGTTTTTGAATTTTATTTAAATAAAATTGACATAGTAAAAGCCCCACATTTCTCTCCTTTTCACAAAGCATCAACATGACTTATCATGTTCATGTTCAACTTTAAATACTTTAATTTTTTTCATTGCATCCCGTTACACTTTACTTGCTTCATGAAAAGCATCCATTTATGCAATTCTTCTTGACAAGCATCTAGTTTACTATATAAGCTCACCTAGAAAACTTGGTTTTTATAGGGTTTGGTCGATTTTTGTTTGCTTTTGTTAGACTTTGTTTGCAGTAGCAAAATGTAAAATTCTATCAAGTTTTTACTTTTTGTCAAGTAGAGAAGGATTTATGTATAAAGCTCAAAGGTCATGTTTATATCTAGACAGTCAGTGTGTGATTTAGATTGTCAAGTTCATCATTGGTACTAGATTATGTTGTTTTATTGTTGTTTATTTAGCTATGAGAGTTGGTTGGAATAAAGTAACTTACATGCCTTTCAATGCCAAGTGTAAAAGTTAATCATGAATGATTTTATTTTCAAGAACTTATACAAAATACACTAAAATAGCCCGTGTATTACACGAGTTATTAGCTAGTTCCCTATAAAATAAAGGTGATGTATTCTATCCCATCTTAAAAACCAGGAAACCCATCCCATCTTCAAAACCCCAAAACTTCAGAATTATATAAAAACACAAATTCAATGTCAAAAATTCATGGATTCAAGTTAAAGTTTACCTTCAATAATTACAAGTTTCTTTATCTTTTTCTGGATTAGTATATGGTTCTATTTTTGCTTCATTCATGAGTTCAAGTTGATGCTCCACAATTGTAAGTTTTCTTCACTTTTATTTGTACATTTCTTTTGTTTCCTATTTGAGTCATAAAAAGATGGCTTTGTGTCGCATTTCAGTCATTAGAAAACATGAATTAAGTGACTGTCTAATGTCTCAGATGTACAAAGTAAATACGTTGTCTTAATTCTAAAATAGGACAAGTGTAGAAGTACATTGGTATTTTTTATAAAGGCATTAGGGAGCCTAATTTTTGTATGATAAAGGCATTATAGGATGGTGGTTGCATAATGTAACTGTTCATTACTTGATAAAAGAAATGTGTTATGATTTTTAAAAGAACTTATGTTGATGGGTTTTTAAATCTGGTAATTAGATTATTACAATACTATTTATCACCGGAAGTGTTCAAACTCATAATTTAGTGTTATATTACAGGTTTGGCCTACAAAAGAGTTAGTTGTTCTTTCGGGCAAATAAGTATATTGATTCTATTGTTGTTGGAAATTTTGTGTAATTATGTGAATCTTGTCATACTTGGAAATGAGTTTGGAGGTATGAAGTGTACACCCATCAAGTCACTTAGTCTTCATGACTCTTTTAGTGGTTAGCTTAATGCCTATTAAATGGGCGGTTTCAACATTAAATGTTTGTAACCACCTTGACCTATTAAATGAGCGGTTTCAACTTTAACTTAATGACTAATGGTCATATAATCCTTATGCATTCATGGAGGAGATTATGAGATTAATTGGCCAATTAATGCTCATAACTCCTTTTGACCATGAGTTACAAACTCTTTTGTTTAAGAGTTTACATCTCTATAAATTAAGTAGAACATTTGCATGGAAAACACACAAAAACATAAACACTTAAAGGCGAAAGGGTTCTAGATTTGTGCCTAATTCAAGAGCATTACATTTGGTCTTATCACAAAGAGAGATTTGTGATACCCGGCATTAGAGTCGAATAGTTTCTTTTAAAAAATGATTTAACGATTCCATTGATATCCAGTTACCAATGATTATCTTCACCATGAGAACTAAACAACCAACAATTAAAAGAATCTATTTTGTGATAATCAAATGGTTGTTGCTGCTATGAAACATATTAGAATTCTTGGCACTATCATTCCATCCCTGAAAACACTCTTCAAATTCAAAGAAATCTTCACTCAACTAACAATTACTTTGATCCTGCCCCTAGTAATCATTTTCCTCACCAACATTGATATCACCAACCACTTTTATCACTACAATGGATACAATCCATACCAAATGTTGTTTTAAGGCTACTTTATATACATCACATATGACGACTCATATGGTGGTGTATATCACAAAGCTGGACAACCAACCTATAGCCATGTCCTTTTATTCATCCACTTGTTTAGCATCCTCTTGATAGCTTTATTCTATATCCTCCCAACCATCACCATTGTCTACACCATTACAACTAAAGATGATGTCACTTACTATAAGGCCTTAAAAGTCACACTAAAGATGTGGGAATGACAAGCAGATACTTTCCATAAGATGTTAACTAGCATGGCCATCTACACCGTAATAGTGTACATCTTTTACAAATCCATTATTATGCATAAGACAATTGCTTTTTATTTTGTTTTTATGGTTGTTTATATCTTGGGGTATTTGTACTTGAGCGTTGTTTGGCAGCTTGCTAGTGTGATTTCAGTTGTGGAAGAGTCTTGTTATGGGTTAAGATCGGTTAAAAAAGCTATGAAGCTTGTAAAAGGGAATATGTTAGCAGCATGCATGGTTTCGTTAGCTATGTATGTGCTTATTGGAAGTGTGGTGTTTATCTACATTGCTTTGGTTGTGTACAATGGTGCTGAGTTGGTGCTCATGTTAAGAATGATTGTTGGAATCGTGTGTGGGGTTTTGTTGATGGTCGTTTTCTTGTTCAATATGGTGATCCACACAAATCTTTATCTTGTTTGCAAGAGAAGCCATCCATTGAACCGTAACCCGCTTATGTTGGTTTAACTGGTTAGAATATAAGTATGTGTTAAGGAAATAGTGCTAAGCAGGGATGTTTGTATTTCATCATTAGAATTAAAACTATGTTGCTTGTTTTGACTTTCTAGTTGCAATAGATGTGCAGGTTTTGTTTAATTATTTTTCTCATCACATGTAGGATATTAGGAGTAAACTTAACATAAGTTAGGGGGTTAAGTGTACATTGTAATTTAGATTAGGAATTGATTATATCTAGGATGTTTTCTATTTGATTTAGGAAAGTTTTCAACCCCCTCATCTTTATAAATAGGGATGAGGGGGGATGCTAGTTATTCATTCTTCTTCTGCGTTGTAATAGCTTTATTAGGGTTTTAATAAAGGTTTGGTACGAGGGTATAATGTGTACATTCTTCTTTGCTTATTCGTTAATTAATACAATGTAACGTTTGCAACACGAGTTGAAGCTGCTGCGTATTGAAGATTTCTAATATGATACAAATGTGGAAATTGTTTGTAACACCCCTATTTTTACAATATAGCAGCGGAAGCTAATCTGGGGTATTACTTCATGGATACAACAATCATAATCATAGAAAATGACTTTAAAAGAGACGTTGTTGGAAAAATTTAGTTATCATTCATTATAATCAGAGTTTTTACAAAATGCAGGTCCCAAAATCTAAAACATCATGTTTGAATGATAACAGTTCAGCCATCTTCAAGTCCATGCTACTCCGTGCCGTATATTGCTCAATAACTTGAGATAAACATGCTAAAAAGTCAACACAAAGGTTGAGTGAAATTCATAGGTTTAATAAACAGTTTGAATACAAGTCATAGTGTAATAATTATACAACACAATTATTATGAAAATGGTATTGTTATGATTTTGGGTCACATTATTATATACCCGTTATTTGTATAATTGCAATGAATGCAATTATTGTAGTTACAGTGTATTACTGCGTTATTCTCTTGATTAGGTCAGTTTGGTCTTGTCTGGTATAGTATAGTCTGGTCTTGTCTGGTATAGTATAGTTTAGTCTAAGCTCATGGCACACAAACTGACTAGAGAGAATATATATACCCAACATGATGTGATATCATATCTAAGATAATGACCCTCGGTGGTAGTAATTGCCATATACCTCGAAATTCAAATAAATTGTGTTAGGTTAACCTATCCCGGCTAACACAAACAGTATTCATCAATCCAATAGGATCTAACTAACAATATTATGCGTTCACCCGAAAGTGATAAATAATATATAATAGTAGAAAAAACCAAAAAACCAATCAATAAAATACCAGGAGCAGTATAAACTATTCCCGGGTCGTTAATTCCTCAACGAGGCTGTTCTGGAAGATCGGTACAGTTGAAGATTTAAGTTTGAATGAGAGAATTGAATTGAGAGGGTGGAAAAGTCAAATTGTAATGATATGTCAGGATAGCATGTAATTTGGAAAACACTTGTATTCGTAATTTATAGCATGTATCCCCCTCGCGGGTTTATAAAACATGTAAAATGAGTAAAGGCGAGGTTATGAACTTCACTTGATATGTAGATGTAATAAATATTTTAAAATGAAAGCTGACGACCTTATCAAAATCTTAACCGGGAATGTTGATATAGCAAAATGATAGTAAACAGTCACGTCACGCAACCTGAGTAAATATGAGTTTGATTGAAGAGTTTGGAATTATTGTATCACCGTTCGGGCCATCATAATTCAAAAGTCATTCAGTAAACATTTGAGGAGCTAGGGCACTTTAAATCGTAAACCCAACAACTCAGTCAGAACGTAATACCAAGATGAAACCTCTTAATATGAAGCTCCCTAGTATTGTGATACGATATAATCGGTTTTAAGCGTTTTGATCAATATCTGGAAATGTTAAGCACGAGAAGCGTTAATTAAAGTTATGTCTTGTAAGGTTTTAAACATGTTTTTATACTTTTTCAAAATGTTACATTTTAGACCCTTGAGTTTGAAAAGTGGCAAAATATACCCTTGGGGTTTGCACTTTTACGAGTTTGGTCCTTTAAGTTTAAAAGATATACAAAGTAAACCTTGTACTTTGGAAAGTGACATAATAGACCCCTGTAGTTATAACTTTGATAAAATGACATTTTTAGTCCTTTTAGTTATAAGTTTCTGAAAGTTACGATATATACCCCTTGCATGGATTATAATTACAAAACATGTCCAAATTGCCATGCAAGCTTATTTTAACATTTCAAAAGATATTTATAAGTTATAATAAACTAAAATATGAAGTTTTAACATAACGCAAGTTTAAAATAACGATTCGTTAGGCTAGGAAGCAAAACGGGTTAAATTAGGGTTTCAAAACGTAAACGCGCGGGTTTTAAGTTCAAATTCCTTCAATAATCAATAAAGTGGTTATTTTAACATTAGTTAAGCATGCTAGGATAGATTATAATAACATTTAACCATTATGACATTTAGTTTTAAGAAAAACGCGAAATTAGGGTTTTGGGTGTACGGTTTTGGATCAAAATGGAAAATGAGCATGAATTGAGTTATGAAACTTTAGCAAAAGTATATTTAGGATTATATGAACATTATAAGAGTATATAAGCAGAAGTAGAACATCCAGAACCTAGGTTTGAGCTTCAAGGAGGAAAAATGGTAGAAATGGGTCATTTCGAGAAGTATTTCCACTCGTACTCCTTGTATCTTGTTCCTAGGGCTTCAAATATTCATAGCTTTGGTTTAATGATGTTCTTAGATGATCCTAGGATCATATGGAGCAGAGAATAGTTGCTCACTTGGGTTATAGAAAGAGGAAGGTGGGTGCGAGTTAGAATGAAGGATATGAGGTCTAATTTATACTTGAAATCAACAAGGGTGCTAAGCAAGCTTCAAGGTCTGATGTTGGACATGTGTACCATCTATCTACTAATGTGGGAGGTCTAAGTGGTGAGTTATACAAGCTAGAATAATAGAGTGAAGTGTTGGATGGCCTATAAGCTTGTCGCGGCTGTTGTGGTAAAAAGGGAGGAGATCTGGCTTTGATTTTGGCCATGTGAAGGTTTAAGCAGGTGGTTAAGTTGGTTATGAGTGCCTAGCAGCTGGTCATGGAGGTGCTTGCACATGGGTGGTGATTAAATGGGTTAAAATTTGAAGGAATTTGGTTGCGGGTCATGTAATAGTTTGGGTAGGGTTTTCTTTGGTTTTTCAAGCTTATAATTCGTGTGTTCTTGGTTAGAAATGTTTAGTTACTGATATTATGAAGTATATTAAGGATTATAATCAAGAGTTGGTAAGTGGTTTGGGTTAAAATGGGTTGAAATGAACAAATAAGCCGCGGGTTCCATTTTAGGGCACGTAATGAGTTATTAGGGTTTTTAAGCTTCTAAGTCTTGTATATTGCCAATTTAATGATAGATAAATGTTTAGAAGGATTATATTAAGTGTTATAGCCAAATTCCATAGATGGGTTGGATATAAAATAGGTGAAAACGAGTAAAAGGGTCATATGATCCATTTACGATTCATTTAGGGTTTTCCAGTTGTAATTCTTGAATATTGTTGAAATGATGATGGAATGATGATTGAACATGATTGATAATGTTGTAAATTAAGTTATTACAACTTATTTGAGAGTTAGTTTGGATTTATGATGGATAAATATCGAGAAACGGGTCATGGTTTAGAAACTAGCTCGGTTTTAGGGTTTAGGGATTTGAATTAGGGTTTTGAGTGTAAAAAAGATGTATGAAAGCTTATGAATAGAATAATTAGGGTTTACACATTGTATATTGAGTGTAGTAGCTTGTACACAAATGATAGTGAAGAAAATAGAATGAAAACGGAGGTAAAACGGCTATTTTGGATGTCATGCTTAATGACTTGCACATTGTGCTTTGAAAACTTATACTTGACTTGGAAGGAGTTTATATTTCAAATGAGATGTTATATTACTTGTATATATGCTTTAGTAGCTGGTACATTCACTTTAGATATTAACCCTTCATGGAAATTAGGGTTTAGAGGTATACGATAACGGTTTAAAGCCCATTTTGATATAACGTTGCGAATGATACATTATAGGAATAATGTACTTGGTAAAAAGGATACGATGATATTAACTTGACATGTTATGATAATTGCTTGACATATATGAAGACAAGATTGCCATAGATATGTTGCGTGAGCTTGTCTACTTTAGTTATGCAAGTTACTTTGTATACTGAGATATTGGCAATGCAAGTAATGTAATAAAGCAAAAAATTTCCCCGTATAATTGTGATCATAGTAAAATAGGTTGATAAAAATTCTTAGGTTGTTATAGTCTCCACCCCTTACAGAAATCTAGTCCCGAGATTTAGTTAAAAGCTGTAGTTATATTATTTAGGAATAGATGTTGGTACTGGGCATGAATTTGATTTTTATGTTAGGTTGATCAAGGTTACAAGTCTACGTGTGTGATGCATTTATAATTATGTTGCGCACCAGAATTATAATTACCTCCTTTCACACGTCTAATTATATTCAAGATCACACCTCTTGATGATAGCCAATAGAATTTCTTCAGATCCTGATAGCATTTGGATGGATGAAATACTTTGATTTATGGAACCTGTGGGTTATGGCCCTACCACGCTTCTGCTGCGCTACTCTGATCGTAAAGAATCGCTATTCATTAACCTTTAAAAGTCAACATCAAATAAGAATGCCATCATAAGTCTTTGTCAAAATTTTCATACCTAGTGGTATTAAAATCATTTGACATTGCATAGATTCTTGTGTGTTTCCTTGTTATTATGTTGCAGAATATAACAGAAAATTTTAGAATACGGAGATCATGGAATGAGTGATGTTAAAGAATGATTATGAATTTGTAAGAGAGTTGCTAATCACGTGAGATACAGATTTTGAAATGAACAAATGATGAAGGTAATAATGATAATGATTAAGGAATTGTTTGTACAAACGGATTGAAAGAAACTTGTTTGTACGTATGTTATATACTTAAGCCTACTTATTTATAATTTGTCACTTACAAAAAGAAGCGTTCAACTCCTTGTAACTGAGAATTTATAAATTCATAGTTCGGAGATTTATAATTTCCTTATTCAAATGAAGAAGTGACCTAATTCATTTCAATAAGATGATCATAAATCGTCTTACCTAAGCATAAAAACACGATATGGTAATGTGTAGAAAATGATATGATCATGAATTGTTAGATAATATTGAGATGTTGATTGTACTGACGCCCATATAATCGAGGATGATAATTTATGTTTCAAAGGTATGAGGAGAGTATTCAGAGTTTGAACATAATAGAATTGATAAACGATGCCGAATTTTGATATCATCAGATAACAAGATGTAATGGAATCATTACTTTATTATTTCATGGATAACTTTACATATGAAACTCTAGAAAGAGTTGATACTTATGCTACGTATCTTGTAGTAAAAGTAACAAATGACAAGGATTGTAGCTTGATGATTGGGGTTTTCAGATTGGAGAAGATTCTGATGAAACTTGAATATCCTCGAGAGTTATTTCTAGGGTAGGAATTCTAAAGTGAACAAAAGCAAGCTCATCTTTAAGTATGCTTTCTTGTGGCCCAATTATTTGCTTTTGAGCGATGATTCGCATAATGTTCATTCTTTCCACAGGCATTACAAATTACGGATATTGTTTGTAGATTGTTTCTAGTGGTTGGTCTTTTGTTTTTGCGGTACTTGGTATGGTGGCCTATCTTGTTGCAAACCTGACACTTGACACTGCAAGGTCCCATGTGATGTAGTCTACATCTTTTACACAAGGGAAGGTTTCCAGTATACCCATTGATAGCAGCATAAGTCTTGAAGGCTTCTTGTCTTTTATGTTGTTGTTGGTGGTAATCATTGTTATGGTTGTTATTGTTGTAGTTATCTTGATAGTTGTTGTGATTGTGATTGTTGGAGTGGTTATTATTGTTGAGTTCACTGGGATAGTTGTTGTTGTTGGTGTTTCTTCTATCTTTAAACCTTCATTTATGATTATTGGTTTCTTGCATAGAATCACACTTTATTATCTGATCCATTAATCTCTGGGCTATGTTGATGGCTTCCTCCAAAGTTTGAGGCTTTGAGGCAGTAACATTTCCTTCAATACTTCTGGGTAATCCACTAATGAAGACTTCCAATAGTTTCTCGGCGTTTGGTACCATGTTTGGGCATAAGACGGCTAATTCCTGAAATCTCTTAATGTAAGTCTTAAGATCATTTCCTTTCACAACCAAGTTGTTAAATTCGTCTTCCATCTTCTTGACTTCAGTCCGAGGGCAATACATATTGGTTAAGAGTCTTTTCAATTCGGTCCAAGTGATTCGATTGGCTTGATCTATTCCAATAGGTTAAGCATATGAATTCCACTAGGACAGGGCATTATCGGTTAAGGTACCGGTAGCAAATGTCACTTTGTTTTCCTCGGCACAGTTGCTACGAGAAAATACAGATTTAGTCCGCTCAAACCAGCGAATGAGGTCAACTGCTCCTTCCGTACCATTGAAGTAGAAAGGTTGACAGCTACCGAACTCTTTATAGTTTCCCATTTTTGCTACAGGAGTTCGAGTAGGTCCGGTTCCTGTTGGGATTACTAGTACTTGCCATTGATGCAGCTTGTGCTTTCAGAGCTGAGGAAATGCCATCATTAATTAGTTACTGGATGGCAGCTAAAGTTATGGCTGGTGTTTCAGATGTTGATGTCCTTTTGGGAGGCATCCTATCAACATAAGTGAACACGTAGTAAGAATGATATCATAAGTTTTAAAAAGTAGTAAAAGAGAAGGTGATGCTTAAAATGCTTAAAGAGTGATGCTTATTTTTGAATTTTAAGCACTTAGAGGTTATGGTATGACTCATAAAGACGAAGATAATGATGTAATTGGTGGAAATGATGATGAAAGAGCGATAAGTTAGAAACAATAAGATACGAAACAGGATTGCCTTTATAAATAACTTGCCTTCTTACTGTACATAGTCAAGATTTGATAAGCGTTTTTATTTATACCACACATCCCGTGGCTAGGATAAAGTTAATACTATTCTAAGAGTTTGTTGATTCTCAGCTGGTAGGTGACATCTTAAAGATCTTCATGATCCGTTTGGTGACGAGCTTGGATTTTCTCAATGATTTGTTCAAGATAGGAAATTTTTTAGTGAGCAAAGGCAATCTTATCCTTTTGCCCTAACCGCTTCTTTTGAAGTTTGATAATCTGAGTACGGATTCTTTTAGGTTCGGTCTTTTGTATGTTACTATTAATACGTCCTTCTTCCATTCTCTTAATGCGGTGAAAAGAGAGTTCATCCAAGTAATTCAAAATATCTCCAATTTGTTCTTCATGATGTTTCAGATGCATCTTAATTGAACTTTTTCCTAATATCTGAGGTGCGGTAGGAGTATAAACTAAGGAAGATGGTGATATCAAATCAAAAGTTTAATTCTGAGATAGATTAGGTAATGTAGTTGAAGAAGAAGATGGGGAACAGATTCGTTTCTTAGGTGGTAATAGTTCTTCAGGAACAAAGAAATATCAAGGATCAAATAGTAATGATGGTGGTAATACCGGAGATGGAGTCAAAATAGCTGGTGAAGTAATAGGATCTGGTGGTGAAATAGGTAATTCTTTAGCATAAAATGCTTGTACGTCCTTTAAACAAGGATTATTGTAGAAAGATGAGAATACTGGTGGGATTATATTATCTGTAGAGTTTTCCGAAGAGTTAAAAGAACTGCTTCCCGCTGAAGCTGGGAAATAATCCGATGAGACCGAAGTATAGTTAAGAATATTCATAGAGGAAAAAGCATCCTCAATATTGGAAGTAGAGTGGTTGGGAGAAGACATCGTTCTGTTAACAACCCAGTTGTAAATAACATAAGTTATTTATGGTATAATATAGTATAATAGTTATGTATCTTTACATACTGATCCGGAATGTAGTGGCACGGAGGACTTTGATGGCTGAAAAAGAAATGTGGTTATAGTTAAGGTTTTGACCTTGTTCTCTATAACCATGGCGCTGATACCAATCTGTAACACCCCCATTTTTACAATATAGCAGCGGAAGCTAATCTGGGGTATTACTTCATGGAAACAACAATCATAATCATAGAAAACGACCCAAAAGATACGTTTCTTCAAAAGATACGTTATCATTCATTTCAAATCAGAGTTTTACAAAGGCAGGTCCCAAAATCTAGTTACATATAATGTGAATGATAACAAGTTTTAGCCATCTTCGAGTCCATGCCACTTCGTGCCGTATATTGCTCAATAACCTGAGATAAACATGCTAAAAAGTCAACATAAAGGTTGAGTGAAATTCATAGGTTTGATAAACAGTTTGAATACAAGTCATAGTGTAATAATTATACAACACAATTATTATGAAAATGGTATTGTTATGATCTTGGGTCACGTTATTATATACCCGTTATTTGTATAATTGCAACGAATGCAATTATTGTAGTAACAGTGTATTACTGCGTTATTGTCTTGTTTGGTCTGTTTGGTCTTGTTCCTTGTCTAAGCACATCGTACTAACACATTATCATCAAAAGTCAATTTAATGACTTGAAGAGCTCATAATATCAACATATTAACATCCAAAGTCAATTTAACGACTTGTAGGATTTATGAAACTAACACATTAATATCCAAAGTCAATTTAACGACTTGAAGTCAAATTTAACGACTTGTAGGATTTGTAATATTAACACATTAATATCCAAAGTCAATTTAACGACTTGAAGTCAAATTTAACGACTTGTAGGATTTATTACACTAACATTAATATCCAAAGTCAATTTAACGACTTGAAGTCAAATTTAACGACTTGTAGGATAGATAACTTAGACAGCAATTGTAATGATATGTCAGAATAGCATGTAACTTGTATTCGTAATTTATAGCAGGTATCCCCCTCACGGGTTTATGAAAAGATTGAAATGCGAGGCTATGAATTCACTAAGTCTTTGAAAAGTAATCACATTGTTATAAGATAAACGAGTATGTAAAAGAGTTTGTAACAAGCATGTATCCCCCTCGCGGGTTTATAAAACATGTAAAATAAGTAAAGGCGAGGTTATGAACTTCACCTGATATGTAGATGTAATAAATATTCCAAAATGAAAGCTGACGACCTTATCACAATCTTAACAGGGAAGGTTGATATAGCAAAATGATAGTAAATAGCCACGTCACGCAACCTGAGTAAATATGTTGAGTCTTAGGAAGATTGTACTCTAGAACTTTAGTTTTAAGAGTTATGAGTTTGATTGAAGAGTTTGGAATTATTGTATCACCGTTCGGGCCATCATAATTCAGAAGTCATTCAGTAAACGTTTGAGGAGCTAGGGAACTTTAAATCGTAAACCCAACAACTCAGTCAGAATGTAATACCAAGATGAAACCTCTTAATATGAAGTCATTCAGTAAACGTTTGAGGAGCTAGGGCACTTTAAGCGTTTTGATTAATATCTGAAAATGTTAAGCACGAGAGGCGTTAATTAAAGTTATGTCTTGTAAGATTTTAAACATGTTTTTATACTTTTCAAAATGTTACATTTTAGACCCTTGAGTTTGAAAAGTGGCAAAATATACCCTTGGGGTTTGCACTTTTACGAGTTTGGTCCTTTAAGTTTAAAATATATTCAAAGTAAACCTTGTACTTTGAAAAGTGACTTAATAAACCCTTGTAGTTATAACTTTGATAAAATTACATTTTTATTCCTTTTAGTTATAAGTTTCTGAAAGTTATGATATATACCCCTTGCATGGATTATAATTACAAAACATGTCCAAATTTCCATGAAAGCTTATTTTAACATTTCAAAAGATATTTATAAGTTATAATAAACTAAAATATGAAGTTTTAACGTAACACAAGTTTAAAATAACAATTCATTAGGCTAGGAAGCAAAACGGGTTAAATTAGGGTTTTAAAATGTAAACGCGCGGGTTTTAAGTTCAAATTCCTTCATTAATCAATTAATTGGTTATTTTAACATTAGTTAAGCATGATAGGATAGATTATAACAACTTTTAACCATTATGACATTTAGTTTTAAGAAAAACGCGAAATTAGGGTTTCGCGCGTACGGTTTTCGATCAAAATAGAAAATGAACATGAATTGAGTTATGAAAATTGAGTTATAAAACTTTAACAGAGTTTATTTAGAATATAGGAGAACATTATAAGTGTAGTAGCAGAATTAGAACATCCAGAACCTGGTTTGAGCTTCAAGACAAAAATGTGAAATGTGTCCCCATTTCGGGATAGATTTCCACTCGTAACCCTTGTATCTTGTTTTCCTGGGGCTTCAAATCTTCAAATATTTGCTTGAATGATCTTATTAGATGATCCTAGGATCATATGGAGCAGAGAATGTTTGCTCAATTGGGTTATAGAAAGTAGAAGTGGGGGATCAGAATGAATGAAGGGTTATGGCCTCTATTTATACTTGAAAATCATCTAGGTGACTAAGGGTTCTTTGATTCTGATCTAGGACACATGGGATAGCTAGATCATGAGGTGGAGAAGCTACATGATAAGTATGTATACTTGAAATCAACTAGAAGGTGTTAGAACACCCATGTGCTTGTCGCGGCTGCTGTGGTGTAAAAAAGGGGTATGTGGTTTGATTTTTGACCATAAAATGGAAAGAAGGACCTTGTAAGGTGCTTAGGTATGAAGGAGGTGAGTCATTGTGGTGCTTGATCACATGGTTACTTGATAAAATGAGTGGAAATGAGCCAAAAAGGTGTACGAGTCCAAATGGGCATATATTAAGGATTATAATCAAATGATTAGTTACTGATCCTATGAAATATATTAAGTATTATAATTAAAAGTTGGTAAGTGGTTTAGGTTAAAATGGGTTGAAAATGAATGAATAAGGTCGTGGGTCATTTTAGGGCACGTATAGGTTCATTAGGGTTTTTAAGGCTTCTAACTTTTTTACATTGCTAGGAAAATGATAGATGATGGATTGTAAACTTATATTATGAGTTTACAATGACACTTGTTTGATTGTTCGAGATTAAAATGGTTAAAAATGAGTAAACAGGTCAAATGATCCATTTGGGTACGTTTAGGTTTTCTTGGATTCGATTTGCATATAAATGAAATGAAATGAAATGATGAATTAATTATTGTATATGATTAGTAATGTTGTAATTTATATTATTACAACTTATTTGAGTGTTGGTTTAGGTTTATGATGGATAAATATCGAAAAATGGGTCATGGTTTAGTATTTTGCTCGAGTTAGGGTTTCTGACTTTTGAATTAGGGTTTTGAGTGTAAAAACGTGTATGAAAGCTTATGAATAGAATAACGTGTCATGAAAGCTTATTGAATTGAATAAATTTGGGTTTACCATTGTATATTGAGTGTATAGTATGTCTTGTTAAAGATAGTGGTGGTGAAGAAAATAGAAGTGAAAACGGGAGGTACAAATGGCTATTTTTGGAGATCAGGCTTAATGACTTGTATATTGAGCCTCTTCGAATCTCTTGCTACTTTGACGTTGGAGGGAGTTTTATTTCATATGAGATGTTATATTATTTGTAATATGTCTTTGTAGCTATGTACTAATTCAGCTTTAGATATTAACCCTTCATGCTCACTTAGGCGTTCTAGAGGCCATTAGGGTTTAGAGGTATACGATAACGGTTTAAAGCCCGTTTTGATATAACGTTGCAAATGGTACATTATAGGAATAATGTACTTTATAAAAAGGATATGATGATATTGACTTGACATGTTATGATGTTTGCTTGACATATATGAAGATAGGATGACATAGGTAGGTTGTGTGAGCTCATCTACTTTAGTTATGCAAGTAACTTTGTATACTGAGATATTGACAATGCAAGTAATGTAATAAAGCGAAAAATTTCCCCGTATAATTGTGATCATAGTAAAATAGGTTTTGTATTTGATGAAAATTCTTGGGTTGTTATAAAAATTCTGATGCGTATCTACATACTTTGTTATTTATAATCCTAGATGGAGCCTAGATCAAACTCAACACTAATACTTATCACGTAAGTAATCTTGATCTCCAAACAATCTTTATCCTTTCTTCTGTCTTTATCCTTTCTCTTACAGTAGAAACTCTTTCAGCAGTCTTAATCTTTGAGCAGTAGTAACTTATACACCAGCAGCATTAACTTTATACTAGCAGCACTAACTTTATACTAGCAGTACTAATATATACTAACAGTAGTAACTATGAACTAGCAGTACTAACTTTATACTAGCAGCACTAACTACTTGCATATTTTTCATTAAAGTTAATGAACAACACTAACTTTAGCTTAGCAGCAGTAACACAAACCTGAGCAGTAGTAATTCTAAGATCACCAAAAAGTCTTTTAATCCCAACAATCCTCCCCTAAACTTGATATTTATATCCAAAATCATCAAGTTTCTCCATTAAAAGCTTCATTAATCACTAAGAGGATGCTTCCAAACACTTCATTGATTCTTAAGCTTCATTAAAAGCTTCCTACACCAAGTCTGTTCTAAAGTCAACAAATGTATTCACCCTCTTGAAAGCTCTGTCAAACATCTTTTGAATAGAATCAAAAGATTTATTCTTCAAGTCTTTGGGCTTCTTTTCTTCCATATTCTTCAGGTAAGTACACATGATTTTTCTTTGTTGAGCTTGAGTTGGTGGTTTGTTCCTCTTCTCTTATGCTCTTTTAGCTGCAAAATGTTTTCTTCTTTGCTCTAAGAATTGTACAAATAATCTTACCTTTTCTTCATCATTCAATTCTTCTTGCTCTTGAGCTTGCAGTCTTTGAGCCAACTGATAATCAGCTTCAACTTTAGCTTGAATATCATCCCATTCTTCAGTCAAGGTAACACTGGCTTCATCTTTCTCCCTTGCAAGTCTCTCCTCTTCATCAAACTCGGCTTGTAAATTTA
>BQNB010120586.1:0-20607 GCA_026074375.1 Tanacetum coccineum | reverse complement strand
GAAAAGAAAATGAGAGATTAAGCACCAAATAAGCAAAACGAGATCTTAAATCAACTTCAAACCATCTTTAATACATCATTACATTAAGCTTTCGAAATAAGAAACGTACAATAAGCAGAAAAAAATAAAATAAGCTATTACAAACTTAAAATAAGCTAAAAACTAAAAATCTAAACTAAAAAAATAAAGACTGACTGGTACAAGTGAGGGGGTGGCGAGTTGATATTTATAGGGTAAGAAGGGTGAATTTGTAACTTTACTCTAATCATTCCCGTGTTCACGAGCCAATCATTGGTTCTTAAATGCCTTCACTCGGATAGTAACACAATAAATTTTTGATCCAACCGGTTGGATTGTGCCGCGTGTCATTCTTTAGCTGCTTCCATTTTACGCAACGTTTTTCGTCCGCTAGATATAATTTTGAAATGAATTTGAAAGTGAAAGTTGGCTTCACCACGTGGCAACACACAATTCATCCTTTCCATTTAATAGTGCTAGGTCACATGGATTTTTTTCTTTTATTTGAGGCACGTGATGCCTTGGTACTCCATTTCATTTTTACCTTTCAAAATTCATAAGTAAGAGAATCTGTTCATAACACAATTAAATGATGGGACGAGTAATAAGTTAAGCATTTGTTGGGCTTAGAACATATATGGGCTGGCCCGGCCCATTTAAATAGGTTACGGGCTGGCCCATTAAAATCCGAAGGCACTGTTGGACTCATTTTCTCGCGCTCTTTTCGATCCCGTGCTTGGTTTTGTCCGACTTTGTCTTTATTTTTATCCTTTTCTTGATATCTGTACCTGCATATACACAAACACAAAAACAAGCATATATTTGCCATTTTAATTTTGTTTTTGGTCATTTGGGCTTGTTTTTCATGGTAAAAGGTATGTATAAAATAGCGAATACCAACCGGCTAATAATTCTAGAGTCAGAGTATCAACTTTGAGTCGATTAAACACGAATGCTGAGAAGTCTAGAGGAGTGTCCATCAGTTTATTAAATGACTCACAAGGATCTTCATTCTAAACCAAAGTGCTTATCCAAGGTTGAATTGGTCCATGAACAACAGGCAAAGTCTTGTTCCAATCACGGTTGGGAGTTGGAGGTTTTGCTGGTTTTTGAAACCAATCAGGAAGCTGAGTGGTCTCATCAATAGGTTGATCTTCAATAAATCCTGTATTAAACTCCTGATGTGCAGGTTCTTCTAAATCTTCGACAGTGTGTATTGGCTCCTCTGCTTGAGCAGACTTGCCAGTAGACTTTTGATGAGATTTGGACCCTTCTTTAGACTTGTCAGTTGACTTGGAAGTCTTCTCCTTTGGTGCATTAGATGACTCAGGTTCTTTTCCAGCTCTTCTTCTCTTAGACCCCCCAGTTTGATCCATCGGAGGGTTCTTCGTCTTCATCCTTATCATCTTGACGTCTTTTAAACGTGACAATATCTCTATATGTTGTAAGGATGTCTTTGTCAGTTTCATAAGCATCAACCAATGCTTTGTAGAGAGTCTTCTGTTGATCTGATCTGTCGATTGATTTGTTATTCTCCATTTTATCTATGAGAATCTTCTTCAGCTCAAGTTCAAATAGGTTAGCTGCTACAATATGGGATGTCTTAGCTTCATTGGATGAACGAATCAGAACTTTAGCTTGAAGTTGTTCATTTACTGACTTCTCAATTCTTGGCAAAATCTTGGAGACTTGCTCCTTAACTTGTACTTTGACTTGCTCCTTGATGATTTTCTTTATATTGTAATCAATTTTATTGATGAAGTCTTCATTTTTAGCTTGAGCTTTTTCTCTAAGTTTGTCTGACTGTAGTTGAACAGCTGCTTTTATAGCTTTATTTATCTGGTTGGCAAGGTACTTATCAACAATGCCAGGAATTGATGAAACTGCTTCAGCAAATAGGTTTGTTTGCTTGAATTCCGAGCAGTCGTTCCCAAAGATTTTACTCTATCTTCAAACTTGAATAACGAACCAAAGGTTGGAAGATTTTGTAGGGAGGTACTTGGAACAATTGTTGGTGTGGAAACTGGTGTTTGTTGCAGATGTTGAATGAGAGGAATGGGTGGTGGAGGAAGTATTGTTACAGATGAAGGAGGTATCTCATCATTAGTAGTTACTGGAACATCCATAAGAGAAGATGACTCAATGTTTAGATTGAGTATGGAGTCAATACCTGTATCTGAATTAGGGTTGAGCATCTTGGAAATAAAGCCTGATGATACAGAAGAACTCTGTTGTTGAACTTCAAGAGAGACTACAGTTATTATCACATGAGTATCTTTTATGACTTGAGTAGCTTAAACATTAGCTAATAAGGCATCTGTCATTTCAGTGTCTCTTCCTTCCAGATTGATGTTCACATCATTGTACATTTCGTTCACTTCTTCCTCTTCATTTGTCTTTTCTTCATCCACCTTTTCTTCCTCAACATTGTCTCCTTAAGTTACTTCATCATATGCTTTATCATTAGTAGATTCAAAACGAGAAGGTGTATGAATCCTCATATCCGAACACTCTTCTTCTTTATCTTCTTCACCTTGTCTTACTTCTTCATGATGAGTGAAGAACTTGGGATGGACAAAGTCATCACCATCATTGTCTGATTCAGTCTGTTCATTATCATCATTTTGATAATCATCATCTTCATTATCAGCATTATCATCATCGTCTTTACTCATGCTTACTTGATCATCATCATCCTCGTCACTAGACTTCTAAGAAATCTGCTCATCTTCTGAGCCATATGTAGGTACATCGAGAACCCCTGGTGAAACACCAATTCCTTTATTTTTACTTGAACCATTAGCGTGAGAACTGTGGAATTGTGTCTTGATTATTTTGGTGATAAGTTTCATTTGGTCAGCCTCAGACAATGCAATTACTGATAGAGTCTTCTATCCTTGAGCAGGTAGCTTCTTTTTCCCTGATTTAGCCACCTTAGTTGTAGCTTTGAGTCTTTTACCTGGAGAATCTTTAGGGGCTTGATCAGTCTTCTCCCTAGTAGATCGCCGTACATACTTTGGTTTTGGAATCACATTTCCAGTAGCAAAATCATAGTAAGTCTTGTACGCCTTCGACTCCTTCATTGCTTAATTGGTTAGAGTATCAGGAAGTATGGCATCGTACTTTTGAACTGTTTCATACTTGGGGATGAATCTCATTGTGGTGAGAATAGGGTCATCTTTAGCCATGTACCAGTCCACCTTGTTTCTTCTTGGAATTGATTGATCTTTTGACATGAAGTGGTTGATAATGACTTTGGTGAATCTTGGATAGTACATGTCTTTGTTCTTTTTTGACACCTTGTTTTCGATTTGATAAACTAAGTCTTCCCATAGAAGGTAGACATAGTCGACTGTTAGGATTTACAGATTTGATGAGACAAAAGAACAAAAGAATGAAACAAGAAGGACTAATTCAGCATTATGGGATTCTAGAAATTTGTTGATGATGGTTCTAAATGTTCTCCAAGGTTGATGTGACAACCGTGATCTGAGCAGGTTAGTTTATATCTTTAGATTCGGCTAAGAGTTCATTTTATGTGTTTAGGTATGGTGATATGTAATTTTATGTGTGCTAAGTGGGTTAAGTAATATGCGTTATATCATTTGGAGGTGTATGGGCATCTCATTTTGTGTGTGTTTGTGTTTGGTGATGAGTATTCCATTTGTTCACGTTTAGTGATAATGGAAAGGAATGGCGTATTTCATGCAATGCTGTGTCAATAGTTGGATGATTTAGTGATAAGCGTTTATGAGAATTATGGCATTTTAGAAATGAAATAAGTGAGTGAAATATAGAAGTTTGTGGCAAACTTTCTAAAAATAGAAAGTGGTTGGTGAAATGAAAGTTATTTTTAGAAAGGTTAATAAGTAGCGTTTAAGTAAAAAGGTTTAATCAAATTAGCTTAGGTTTTTATAAAAACTTAAAAAAATGAAGTAAATTAGTTAATTAATAAATTAATAAAAAAATATAAAATATATATAATTATTAAGGATGCGTCCGGTTTAGGGTTTAAAAAAATATATTTTTTTTTAGGCTTATTTGAGTTGGGCTAGGACTAGAAGAAAATAGTTATAAAATTCAAACTTAGCCCATCCCTTTTCACTTCTTTCTTGTTGCCATGCAATTGAGGTCCTAAAACCCTAAGGAAGACAAAAATTTTGATCAAGAAATCTAGGTGTTAGATCGTGTTAATTCAAGTAAGATCGTTAGGTATGTTCTTCTTCTTTGTTTATTCTTTTAATTCATGTAACATAATTTATGATGGATAATTAGGGTTTCATAACATCTGTAATTAATGATATAATAAACATGTTATAATGATTAGGGTTTAATTAGAAGCTTATGGGTGTAATTGGTTAGGTTTAATTTGCGTTAAAACTTGAATTAGGGTTTGGCAGAATTAAGGTTGTGTTGTTTTGATGATATATTGACGATAGAGACGAATATTGATATGTTTCTGGAGTCTATGAATAATCCAAAAGAGTCTCCTGTTACCAAAAAAATACCTGGCCTTGAAGTTTTTAAGGGTCGGGAAGTCATCAATGTGGTTACACTAAAAGTTGTCAAAACAGTAAATACGGGTCAGATTTAGGTCATGTTTGTGAGGGTAAAACACTAACTTAAAATTTGAATTGAGCTTAGACCTTATACAGTAGTTAAGTTTCATATGTATATAGAGAAACCCAGAAGGATACTTTCTAATTTTATGTCTAAGTATCGTTAATAAGTCCAAACTTTTTAGTGTGTAATCAGATCCGAAATTGGATGTTTGAAGTTGATTTTCTTAGAGTACTTGTGAATGTAAATGGGCTTTTTGAAATCCAAAGGTAGTTAATTATACTCACTAAATAAGCATGGATAAATTTTGGTATGAATTATGAGGGTCATTAAGTAGGTTTGGGGTATGTAAAGTCATGATAAAATTTGTAATTCTAAGCTTAATTATAAGTAAATAGTGAAGTGTTAATGAAGTGGTTAAGTTTGGGCATGGTGTCGGGGTGACCCATGATGGTTAATCAAACCCTTATACATCCATCATATGAGTGTTACATGGACATGAGCTTTTAGCTTGGTCGCGTGTAACACATTTGTGTTTGTTTATTTGGGTAGCTGTGTGGATATTGTTGGAAGCGGTTGTGCTTCAGGTGAGTTTCATAGTCATCTTTTTACATTGCTTTTAAATTAGGATGAAAATGATGCTAATGGAATGGAAATGTTTTATTACTGTGATTATGTGCCTTTATTTTGAAAGTGTATGGACTTACTTGGCTATTGTATGCTACGTGCTAAATGTTTATGTGAAATGGATCGGGGGTAACGTTCCTACCCATTTGTTGTGATATTGGATCGAGGGTAACGTTCCTACCTATGTGAAGTGATGGTTATAATGGATCGGGGGTAACGTTCCTACCCAATTGTTGATACTTGTTGGATCGAGGGACACGCTCCATTCCCATGTTCGTGTTGGTTGCATTGCATGCTTGCTTGTATGATAGTGAAGTATTTGTCCTGCCATGTTTCCATTAATCATAGTAATTGTCTATAAGCTTTAAATTTCGTGTCTTAAACCTATGACTCTCACCAACTTTATGTTGACATTTTTAAGCATCATTTTCAGGTGAGTATCATGATGATAAGAAGGATGTTAGGAGAGTGGATAGTAGACGACATAGGCATTGCTCGTGGAATTGTCTTTTCTAGTCTTTTCATTTATGGCATTTGTTTTGCTTGATACTTGTTTGTTGGAGATTGTTAGTATTTGGATTATGTTGTTTCGTATACGACATTACTTCTGTAATGCAAGACCCCTTTATCTTGTGTTGGGTATTGTCATGACACATAGTGTCCATTTGATTATTTCCTTCATTTAGATTTCTCTATAGTAGACACCATGTGTTGTGATGATATTCATTCTCGTCGATGCTCGTGTTTCCGCTTGGAGGGTGTGAAAGTTTGATATAGGAGTTATCAACCTTGACATCAGAGAGTGACTTGATATCTCTAGGGTAACCAAGTTCTCTTATGAAAGCAAGAATTTCCTCTTCAAATGGAGGAACTTCAAACTTCTGGCCAGAAAGATTTGGGCAAATCTGGAGCATATCTCTGAAAGTTTCCAGATCAAAGGAGTAATTCTTTTTGTTCATCTTGAATTTGATGAAGTGCTTATGATAGGAAACAGTAGCCCATAATTCATGCATGTAGATGGCAGGAACACTTGCAGAGATCAAGAAGGCTTGATAAAAAGGTGTGAGAGAAAGAACGTCCAAAGCAACTTGAAAAGTGGGTTCTTTAGGCTTGAATGTAGTGCTCAATCTGTAGTTACAATTCCCAATCCTTAGATGTTGTTCTCATGGAACAAGAGCATTGTCAAGGGCTTGTTGTTGTTCTTTTATGATACTCATGATTCTGCTAAGAAAGAATCAATACATTTTACAAGTTTATATAAGACATTATAAAGACCTTTTCAAGTTATGGCATTAAGCATGCAAAATTTAAGAGAACTAATCATGGGAAGGGCAAACTTAATTTGGCTTGGAGGGAGTTAGATTACCTACGTCTTGTTTTAGCTGCTCTTGTTAAGCCAATTTTAACTTGATTTGATTCCAACGATAACCAATTTTAAATTTGCTACCTAACACAAGTTTTAAGTCACCTCTTGATTAGATCGTAAGTGTTTATGGCATTAAACCTTTTGTTTCCTTTGGTAAATTGAGTAAAAACTGTGTATTTGGTTCAAACACAAAAACTGCGAATCCGGTTCAAATAAGAAACTGCGTATCCGGTCAAAAGTAAAAACTGTCAGTTCAGTCACTATTAGGAAACTACGAGTTCGGTCAATATTAGGAACTACAAATTCGGTCACAAGTACAAACTGCGAGTTTGGTCACTAGCTAAAAACTGCTAGTTCGGTCACTTAAGGGAACTGCGAGTTCGGTCACTTAAGGGAACTGTGAGTTCGATCACAAGTAAGAACTGCGAGTTTGGTCTATATTACAAACTGCGAATTCAGTCAAAATTTACAAATGCGAGTTTGTGGGAAAATCCTTGATTCGTAGGGCTTTCCTTCAGATAGTTCTTTTTTAGCCCATCTAGGATATAAAGATTAACATTGAATGACATGGAAGCACAGCGATAACCAAATAAGAAACATCAAATGTTATATCACAAGGTTTTCTTTATTGCTTACTAATAATAAATATAAACTTAACTAATAAGGCCTATGTACTAATAAGGCTAAAAACTATTAGACTCTCATTGGAGAGATCTAACTATGATGGATGATCAAACCTACACACCTAATACCCTTTATATAGAGGGATATTAAGGCTTACAAAGGAAGCTAATTAATTGTATTAGGAAGCTAATTAAAAAACTAATTAAAAACCTTCCCTTTATCTTTGAAGATTCTTTTTACTTTTCAATGCTTATCTTCATGGAAATCTTCCACCTTTTAATTCTTCCATATGTAGAATACCAAAGTGTCATATTAATCCCTTGTTGTTTCTTTCATCTTCATTTAAGCATATGTAGTTTTATAATCATCAAATAGGAGATCCAACATCTTCCCTAATTGATATTACAAAAACAATCTATCATGAATGAACAATCTTCATTTGCCTTCCTTGACTTTAAGTTTCTTCTTGAACATGCCACCACACATTAATAAGCTGCAGGCATATCTCTGTAAGCTATTTACCTTTTTGTAATATCCAATAGGGGTCTTATGAAGATATTGCAACTTGGAAACACTTCTCTTAAGTGGTGCTTATAGATGGTTATAAACATTTTATCAATAAGCTTCCCTGAAACAATTTGTTTACTTATCTTGATCTCGAACTCTGTTGGCTCTATGTAGTGATACACTGATGAGAATTAGAGTATAACAAATTTGATGAAGAAGTAGAATTTCCCAAACTTGTGTCTTTTGTCTTACACTAATTCACGTGACGGTCGAACTCATACCAAGGACCAATATTTAAGTTGATCGCAATCTATTGACGAAATCACCTCTACTATATGAGACACTGTGCACTTCAACATTACCCTTTAAAGTGATAACAATTGTGAGCTTTGGCACCATAGAAAAATCAACACATTTGCTGATTCGTCATGTCTTCGGTCACACCATTTATGCCACGAATCAAGTTATCTTCAAACGTTGTAAGCCGTTTAAGATATAATAAGAACACGCATTTGTGAAACTCAACTACAACATCAAATAAGTGATAATCAATCGTCTTCGTAATCACATCTTCAATAAATCTCCAAAAACTAGCCATAAATCAATAAGAATAAACTGTTGTGAGTAACATTTCCATCCGAGATCCAAACGCGTCTATTGTCCCATGTCGAAAAAAGCTAGCAGTACAAAGTACTCTGGCAGTACTAACAATCAAACCCAGCAGTACTAATACTAGAAAATGCCTAGCAGTATTAACTGCTATATGCTAGCAGTTAATCCATCAATAACAACGAGCAACAGTACCTTTATCGAATAGTATTTATATAGGATTAAAACCGAAACAGTATTAATCAAATAACCCATCAGTAACTAATTGTTCGGTTCAATGCTAAGCCTGGCTTCATAACAGCCCACATTTGTATAGCCCATCGTCACTTTTAAAATGAATAATCATACCAGCCCATGTGACACTCGTACCATCCCACTCAGCCCATTAACATTTTCAAATACGTCCATATAACAGAAAATAATACGTCTAGGGCCCATTTACACTTTCGTTAGCAGCTGAGTTGATTTGTTTTACCCGCTACAACCAAAAAAAAGAAACAAATGCCATATTTGGGGGTCGAACACCAGACCTTGAGGAAGAAATATTTAACAACACCCAATAACCAACTGCGCTAGTAAGCCAGCTGTGTTATTCTTCTCATTATATATTGTTTATTCCTTCCTCTCATGCATAGCAACACAATATCTGTCACAAAATCGTTACTAACCCGTCGCTAATATGTGTTCTCCTTCCTCCCAAGGCTATTAGTGACACTTTTTCTGTTGCAAATCTATTGCTAAACTGTCGTTATACCTTGGCAGTACAAACAAAATAAAGGTAGCAGTACTAATATATTTCGAGCAGTACTAAGTTAAACACTACCAATATTAATTTTCTTCAATACCTTTTATCATTTGTGACCAGATCGACACCTGTTGCTTTAATAGACCATCGAAACACTTGTAGAACTTGGTTGTTTGGCGTTCTTTTCATACCAGCATGAAACCTAAAAATCAAAAACTGTTGTATCCATCTATATACTACTTTCAACATAGTAACGCACCTGTTTTTCATCGTTTGTGACTTGCTGCTTCTTCAAAGATGATTATTAAACCATCATCAACGAAAACCTTGCTTCAAACTGGCCTTCAAAGTTTCCATTTTTAGGGTTTGTAGAAACCCTAATTTCTTCGATTTTCCTTTATTACCGAAAAACAGAAAATAAACATAAAACTAACACCTTGTAAATCCTAGATATCAAGAGCAACCCGTTCTGATACCAATTGTGGAAACCTGATTGTAGGCTTCATAGATCGTTTTGCCTATCTAGGATATAATAACATTGAATGACATGAAGCACAGCGGAATAACAAATAAGAACATCAATGTTATCACAATGTTTTCTTTATTCATACTAATAATAAACTATAAACTAACTAATAAGCTAAGTACTAATAAGCTAACTATTAGACTCTCAATTGGAGAGATCTAACTATGATAGATGATCAATATACACACCACAATCCTTTATAAAAGGGTTAATTAAGGCATTACAATTGGGAGCTAATTAATTGTATTAGGAAGCTAATTAAAAACTAAATTAAAACTCCCTTTATCTTTGTAGTCTTTGAATTTTCAATGCTTATCTTCATGGGGAATCTTACAACTTTTAATTCTTCATATGTAGAATACCAAGTGTTCATATTAATCCATGTTGGATTCATTCGTCTTTCATTTAAGCAATGTAGTTTTGTTAATCATCAAATCTGTGATCCCAACAGAGTTCGATTGAACAAAACAACTGCGAAGGAAATTCGTGTATTAAGTGTTTTACCACTTCTAAAATTCAATCATATAGCATCTTAGATACACATAAAACATTTTTGGAATCTTACATCACAGATTTCATTCAATGTATTACAACGAGCAAGATTTACTTAACAATTCAAAATTACCCATGAACATACACTTAAGATTTAGATATTAGACCACAAAATTAATCATATAAGCATATAAAACATGTCATTCACAAAACCCACAAACTTTTCTCATTAAAACTCAAGAACACTCATATTCGACACATAAAAATCAAGAAAATCCACTCAATAGTTATCCTTATTAAAAAACTGATATACATGAATCATTAACACCCTAATGTGAACAAAACCCCTCAATTAATTTGCGTTTTCACTCAGTTTCAATTTTGAAGAACCCTAATTTGATTTTTAAGGTTTTCGATCTTAAAACCTTGTAAAAACGAAATTCGTTCGAGATGTAGGATCATACGGGTGTAAGGATCAATGTTTTAGTTATACCTTATGCACGAAATTAACTAGAAATGGAGTTGATGAGGGTGACGATCGAGTGAGGGTTTTAGAGAGAAGAAAAAGTATAAGTGTTGTGTTTGTGTGTGTGGAAAAACGGGGAGGGTAGGAGGTTTATAAAACATTCTATGTTTTTGACACTTCCATCCCCTAAAGTTTAAAATCTTTAGCACTTTTCATTTTATAAGCTATTTTAGGCATTTTAAGTTAACAAGTTGGCAACAAAACAGTACAATGAGTTTATATACTGCTACATAACAACTTAAATTTTGCACATATTTCTCTAAGGATAAAAAAATTATCTTTTTAGGCACACATAAGCTAAACTTAATTAACTTTCCTTAACATTGATATTCTGTTATTGTTTAAAAACCTTTATTCCTTTTATCAAATGACTTTCTGAAGAAGATATTTGACATATTCTCCCCCTCAAACAATGACCCGTTTTCTATTTAAAGAGCTGTAGTCCTTGTTTGAGAACTAGAATGTCTTTGAAAAGCATTTTTTGATGACTTAATGTTTTATTTTTGAAAATCAAACACCAAGAGATAAGATTTCTCTTATTTTAACACATAAGCGCACTGACACGTACACTAATGGTATAAAGAAAGCACGGGTTGTTTTTCAAAGTAAACACAAGCCTTTGCATGGTCATAAAGTAGACCATGCCCGAGAATAACTTTCTGTTATGAGGTCAAGTTTTCTTTTTGAAAAACTTGCCTTTAAGATGATGACCGGGTTGCTATCTGAAATAATAGCAAGCCATTTGGCATGTTTTGAAAACATTTGAACTTCTGCTCGAACTTCATTTACAGCCTCGTATCATTATTAAATGACATTTCTAAGACCGTAAATGTTATCAATTTTCAGAAGACATGCCATTATTACATCTTTTTATTTTTTTCATTTTTTAATTTTTTCTTTGGTTTTAAAGATTTTATATTTTTGTATTTTGTTTTTATAAACTTTTTTTGAAAATGAAAAAATCTTTTTGGTTTTTCTGGTGTGTAATATATATACATATATTACATAGTTTTAGGGTTTCTGGCGTAAAACTTCGCATTCCCAGCTTGTTGATGAGAAATTCAATTCTTTCTCTGCCAAGGGATTTAGTGAAGATGTCCGCGAGCTGATATTCCGTATTGACAAAGTAAAGATCCACTACTTCGTTCTCAACTTGCTCTTTTATGAAGTGGAATTTGATGTCAATATGTTTTGATCGAGAATGTTGAACATTGTTGCAGCATAAGGCAATAGCGCTTTTGTTATCACAGTACATTGGAATTTTGTTGAACCCAAGGCCATAGTCGGTAAGTTGTGATCTGATCCAAAGGACTTGAGAACAACAGCCAGACAAGGTAATATATTCAGCTTTAGTACAGAGAGATTATCAAGTGCTTTTCTGCCTTTTTAATGACCAGCTAACAAGCCTTTCTCCCAATAATTGCATACATTCAAATGTACTTCGTCTAGTATCTTGGAAACCTGCATGATCAGCGTCTGCATAAGCTGTTAGAGCAATAGAAGAATCCTTTAGATACCAGAGTCCCCTATTAACGGTTCCCTTTAGGTATTTAAAGATTCTTTTTACATCATGTAAGTGCTTTTCAATAGTCTTTGCCTGATACCTTTTCTAAATCACCAATAGATTGGCTCCTTAAAAAATTTAATAGATCGGTTCCTTAAGAGGCTCAATAGATCGGTTCCAAAAGAAAAATGAGTAAATCAGTTCCTTAAGCAAACTAATAGATCGGTTCCTTAAGTGTCACAATAGATCGGTTCCTAAGGGCAATCTAGTAGATCGGTTTACAAAGAGAGCCAATAGATCGGTTCCTTAAGGGGACAAGTAGTTCGGTTCACAATGAAATTTCACAAACATGATTTTGACTTCAAGATTGAATCATTTAGCATTTTATCGTGTAAGCGTAACATATAAGTGCTTATTTCACAGAGATCACCATACAAATAACAGAAATCTCATAGAACCAACAACCGAATATGAACACACAACAAGATGCATACATTCAAGATTTATTACAAACAAGGGTATGATATAGACACTCATACTCATTCAAGAATAAATAAACTAGCTTCCTAGTACAAACCCCACAACATTTTCATCATATACATTAAAAACTCATATTTTCGAATCCTAAAATCGACCAAAACCAACTAAAGAGTTATTCTTATTGAAAAATCATTATGAACGAGTCATTAGCACCCTTAGAGGAACAAAACACCTCAACTAATTTTAGTTTTTACTCGGTTTTAATTTTGAAGAACCCTAATTCCATATTTAGGGTTTTCTTGATCAAGACCTCATAAGAACGTAATTTGATTGATATGTAGGTTCATTAGGGTGTAAGGAACAATTTTCAATTTATACCTTTAGCACGAAAATGACTGTAAGTGGAGATGATGAAGATGGCAATTTGAATGGTTTGAAAAGAAAGAAAAAAAATTAAGTGTTGTGTTTGTGTGTGTTTAAAAAACGGGGAGGGGAGTGTATAAAACGAATTTTGTTATTGTGCATATTTTCTCCCTCAATTTTGAAACCCTTTGCATTTGTTTTGTGCACAAATGCCCCCTTAGGTTTTAGATGTCTTATACTTTTCATTTATAAGTTATTTTAGGTATTTTAAGTTAACTAATTGGCACAAATACTCCCTGTAGTTTTAACTAGCATACCTAACAACTTAAATTTGCACATATTCTCTCTAAGGCATAAACAAATAATATTTAAGGCACACATAAGCTAAACTTAATTAACTTTCCTTAAAAAATAATATTTTGTTATTATTTAAAAACCTTTATTCCTTTTATCAAATGACTTTCTGAAGAAGATGTTTGACATTTTCTCCCCCTCAAACAATGACCCGTTTTCTATTTAAAGAGCTGTAGTCGTTGTTTGAGAAGTTAAATATCTTTGAAAAGCATTTTCTGATGACTTAATGTTTTATTTTTGAAAATCAAACACCATGAAATAAGATTTCTCTTATTTTAACACATAAGCGCACTGACACGTACACCTAGGGAATATAGAAAGCACGGGTTGTGTTGCAAAGTAAACATAAGCCTTTGCATGGTTATTAAGTAGACCATGCCCGAGAATAAATTCCCGTTGAGAGGTCAAGTTTTCTTTTTGAAATACTTGCCTTTAAGATGATGACCGGGTTGCTATCTGAAATAATAGCAAGCCATTTTTTGGCATGTTTTGAAAACTTTTAAACTTCTGCTTGAACTTCATTTACAGCCTCGTATCATTATTAAATGACATTTCTAAGACCGTAAATGTTATCAATTTTTAGAAGACATGCGATTATTACCTCGTTTTATATTTTTCTCATTAATTTTTTCTTTGATTTTAAAGATTTTATAATTTTGTATTTTGTTTTTATAAAGGTTTTCTGAAAATGAAAAATCTTTTTGGTTTTTCTGGTTTTTAATATATATACTGGATATGTGAATAGGTACCACCACTATTCTTCTGCTTCATCTTCTAATTGTTTCAGGGTCTCCGGCGTAAAACTTCTCATTCCTAGTTTGTTGATAAGAAATTCAATTCTTTCTCTGCCAAGGGATTTAGTGAAGATATCTGCCAGCTGATACTCAGTATCGACAAAGTAAAGCTCTACTACTCCATTCTCAACTTGCTCTTTTATGAAGTAGAATCTGATGTCAATATGTTTTGATCGAGAATGCTGAACATTGTTGCAGCATAATGCAATAGCGCTTTTGTTATCACAGTACATTGGAATTTTATTGAATCCAAGGCCATAGTCGGTAAGCTGTGATCTCATCCAAAGGACTTGAGAACAACAACCAGACAAGGCTATATATTCAGCTTCCATACTGGATATCGTAACACTTTTCTACCTTTTTGATGACCAGCTAACAAGTCTGTCTCCTAATAATTGCATACTGCCAGATGTACTTCGTCTAGTATCTTGGCAACCCGCATGATCAGCGTCTGCCCACCATTCCACGATAATGTGTAGGGTCAATGGCTTTCCCTTGTTTATCTTCATCTAGCTTGGATTTCTCCACCATAGGAGTAGCTACAGGGTCACTAGATTCCATACCATATTTTTTCAAAGATTCTAGAGCATATTTAGACTGGTTTATAAAGATGCCTCTAGGACTTTGTAAAATCTGTAGTCCTAGAAAAAAAATGATATTTTGCCCATCATCGACATCTTAAACTTTTAACACATTATTTTTGAAAATTGGTCACATAGTTCAGGTGTAGTAGACGCAAAGATTATATCATCAAGATAGATTTGTACCAGAAGAATATCTTTGCCTTGTCTTCTGATGAACAATGTGGGACCCATGGTTCCTTTAGAGAATTCCTGAGAGAGTAGAAACTTTGACAATAGATCGTACCACACGCGAGGAGCTTGTTTCAACTCATAAAGAGCCTTCTTAAGCTTGTACACATGATTCAGATTGTCTTGATCCACAAACCCGTCCGGTTGGCTGACATAAACTTCTGCGCACAAAATGCCGTTCAAAAATGATGTCTTAACATCCATTTGGTAGACTATCATATTCATGTGAGCAGCATATGCGAGGAAAATTCAAATAGCATCAAGTCTAGACACTGGAGCAAAGGATTCCTCAAAATCAATTCCCTTTTCTTGACGGTAACCATGAGCAACCAAACGAGCCTTGTTCTTTAGAATTCCTCCTAATTCATCAAGTTTCACCTTGTAGATCCATTTTAAAGTAATAACCATCACTTTATCTGGACGAGGAACGAGTTCCCAGACTTCAAGACGTTCAAATTCATTAAGCTCCTCTTGCATTGCTTCAATCCAACATGCTTGAGTTAATTCATCTTTATAGTTCTTTGGTTTAACTGATGTGAGAAAGGCATCATAGTAGCAAAATAAGGCTTGTTCCTGGAGTTGGAGTCTTGTGAAAAAAGGTCTTTTGAGTTCACTGATAATGTTGTCTAAAGGATGATCCTTGGTCTATTTGGTAACGTGTTATGAGTTAGGAGCAGTAGTGTGAACAATGGTGGGAATAACGTTCGAAGAAGAAAATGCTTCAGAGTCATTTTCTGGAATTAAAATGGCAAAGAATGGATCATTATTCATGTGTGCAACATCTAAGTCATGATTCTCTCCTTCAACATCGTTAGAAATGAGAGGAGATTAAGTTTCAGGTGCTATTTGTAAGTTACTAGGTGATGGTGCATCTTGGTCAACAGTTGTTGAGGAAGGTAAACCGGTTGATGCAGCAGGTTCTGAGCTACTATTAGGGGCTGGGCGATCAACACTTGATGGAGGGTTGAGTAATTCATCAAACATTAGTTGAAACAAAAGATCCCAATCAGTTCTTGAAGGTGGTACAAACAATGTTGAAGGAAGAGGGTTTGGCACGAGTCCTAAACTGATTATTGCAGGAGTCATTTCATGAAGTGCGGGTCCTGAATTGCTGTGTTCAAAAGCCATCGCTGTCAGCTCATCAAAATCTACATGAATTATTTCAATGATTCATCTGGTACGTTGGTTGTAAATTCAAAATTCTTTCTTTGTGGGTGCACAACCAATGAAAATACCAATATTAGCTTTCGGTTGTAACTTTCCCAAATTCTCGCTATCATTTGTCGGATAACAAAGTGCACCAAATACGTAGAAAAATGATAAGTCAGGAAGTTTGTCATGTAAAAGCTCATATGGTGTTTTGCCGTGACGAAGACGTATGATGGAACGATTATGGATGTAACATGCGGTAGCAACTGCTTCTGCCCATAAGAATAACAGAGCTTTTGCATAAATCAACATTGTGCGGGTAGCTTCAATTAGCGTACGATTACGTCTTTCAACGACACCATTTTGCTGTGGAGAGCGAGCAACATATGTTTCATGAGAGATGCCAACCTTCTCATAATATTCATGCAAATTTGATTAACAAATTCAGTTCCATTATCTGTTTAGATTCATCGGACAGGTACTTTAAGTCGCACTTGGATCATCTTGAGAAACTTGATTATGAAATCTGGAGCTTCATCTTTTGACATTAAGCACTTTACCTATGTAAATCGAGAGTAATCATCAACAATGAAGATGATGTACTTCTTTCCATTAACACTTGCGACACGTATTGGACAACAAAGATCCATGTGCAAGAGATAGAGTTTTTCTTGGGTGGTGTCTCCAGATTTAGGTTTGTGGGGTTTCTTCTTGGTTTTGCCCATTGCACACACAGAACACAGATGATCCTTTTCAAATTTTAGCTTAGGGAGACCTCAAACAAGACCGTGTCTTGCTAAATGGTTGATTGCACCAAAGTTTAGATGAGATAGACATCGGTGCCATAGCCAGGACTTAGTCTTTGAGGCATTTGACAAGAGACATATAGGAGATGACGCCATCATATCTCCAAGAGACAGAGTATACAGATTGTTGCCTCGAGATCCAGTCAACATATCAACACCTTCTAGATTGCGAGCCCTCAGTGATGGTTATGGCCGTGGTTCTTTCTTTGACAACCACGTCAAAATCAGCAAGATGGTGTTTAAGTTTCTTCAAACTCGTATTTACCATGCTGACTTTAGGAAGTTCTTTTGGAACCTCAAGTTTGGTGGGTCTACTAGAAGGACTAGGATCTGAAGAATTCATAGAATTTTGAGACCAAAAGGCTTGTTCAGCAGATAATTTAGTTTGTGGAACAAATTGTTTTTCAAAATCTTTAAAAAGTTGGTTGAGAACATCATAATCAACTGGTGTGGTATTAACTTTGTTTTCTAAAACCATTGGATCTTGTTGTTTTAAAATCATTTTTGAACGACTCTCTTCAGCAAGTATTAGGGTCTCTTCAGAGTCAGGAATCACAATAGCACTAGCGTTCTTAATGACATTACCATCATAAAGCTTTGGTTTCAACTGCTGATCTTTCTTCAGATAGAAAGTATTTTGAAAACCTAGAGCTTGTTTAGTGGTATGATCTTAGAAAAACTGTAGTTTTGTCAACATATGAACAGTTTGTATTGATTGATCTCTTTTATAAACATTATTATCCAGCTGTTT
Organism: Tanacetum coccineum; assembly: GCA_026074375.1. NCBI lineage: Eukaryota > Viridiplantae > Streptophyta > Magnoliopsida > Asterales > Asteraceae > Tanacetum > Tanacetum coccineum. Next base: position 2,994 of record BQNB010120586.1, on the reverse strand, counting down.
GATCTTCTTTTCTAAAGCAATTTCTCTATCAATGTTTCTAGATTCTTCTTTCTTAAAATCATTTTTTAGAAGAGTAACTATTTGCATTAAAGATTACTTTTCTTTTAAATGTTTAGAAAGAGTTTGTTTAAGACGATCAATCTCTAAAGACTGTTCACATGAATCTGAAACGTTATCTTTACATTTTAAATCAACATTTTGTCCTTCTTTCAAAACTTTAACTTGTTCTTTATATCTTTCAAGCTTAGTAGTTAAAGTATCATTGACACTTTTATTGTCCAGATTTATCTTGGTACAATTAATTACTTAGGTTTTCAGTTGTTCAATCACAGATAATATCAGTGCATCTTGTTGTGTAGATGAGTTAGAATTCTGAACAGTTGCCTGTTGTGATTCTGTCACATACTAAGAATAAGGAATGATATTTCTATCACTGGTTATTTTAGTCTCTTAGTTGTTCACAACACTCGACTGTTCAAAAGACGGCATCACCTGCACACCTTGATTAATTATATTGTTATCCACATTATCAGGATTGTGTACCTTAGCGAGAGCATCTGAACCATAATGAGATAAATTTGCCATGAGAGCAACTTTGGCAGTGTTGAGTTTATCACAATCAAAGTTATATGCATCCAAATCATCGGCTTGATAAGCAGCATTGTGAGTAATGACAGTCTATGTGGCTTGACCTTCTGTAGTTCATGGATCTGCCAAAAATGCTAGTTTTTCCTCATGTAGAATTTGACTATTTGCTTGAGCTTGTACCAACAACACTTTATCCTTAAACCAAGAATCATCCCATTTCCTTTTAGGTTTAGTTCATTGTTTGGACATGTGTCCCTCCCCTTTGCAGTTGTAACAAATAACAATCATTTGTTTCCCAGAATTGCTTCCACTTGCTCTTGGAGTGTAGGTCCTACTTGTACTCATAGCAAAAGAAATTTGCCTCCCCTGTATTGGTTGTAAAGTCACTCTTCCATCATTAATGGTAGCTTGTTGCCTAGGGTTTGATGAATTCCTCAGCTGGTTGTTAGTAGTAGGATAGCGATATGTGACGACAGCTGATATAAATGACATCATATGGTTGATGGCATCAATAGGATCGTCACCTTGCTTAAATACTAGAACAATTAGACCCGAGTCTGGTTGGAGAAATTCAGGTTGTTGGTTAACTGAGGGAGCATATTCCAATTAAGGGATGGATGATGGTGGATAATAAACGTTGTGGTGAACCGATGATTGATAATCATTAGATGGATAAGTGATTGAAATAGGTGTTGATTGATTGTCTGAGTATTGTTGAGACTGATAAGCTGATCCATACTGTGGAGACTGATATAGTGAAACTTGTGGTTGAAATTGAGAGTTTTGGTATAAGTTCTGATGAGTTTGATAAGGAGACTGGGTCATCTGATGGGTTACAACCAAAGCAAGCGGATCTGAGTTGCGTTCATGCATTAAACAAACTTCATTTACATGAAATTCGTGTTGTCCCAAGTAAGCATAAAGCTGATCAATATTAGTTGTGTGCAAGTCCTGAACTAGTTTGACATCAGTCACAAATTTACTCCACTTAGGAGGAAGGGTATTCAAAACCTTAGTGTTTACTTGAAATTGTTCCAGTTTCACATTGTAGATGTTCATGTCATTGGGTAGTAGTGAAAATCTCAAGTAGAAATCACGTAGTGTTTCTCCCTTCTTATAAGCAAACTTATCAAATTCATCATATAGTTCACACTCTCTTTCTTGTTTCGTCAATGAAGTTTCTTGCATGAGAAGTTGAATTCTTTCCTAAAGTTCCTTGGCGATTCGATGATTGCTAACAAGTGCATAAACCTCTGGTGGTAATCCTTGGAGAATGATATTTGTTGCCTTGACATCACAATCAGCTTGAATTGCGTCCGTAGCAGATAACTCAGAGTATTATCTTGGTCTAGTCACTCTATTCTCCTCAATCATAGGCCAGATGAGTGGACCATTTTCAACGGATTTAAGGATCATTCGTCCTTGTTGTCTATTCATCATGTATAGCTCCATTCTACTTTTCCATGAATCTTAGATATCTTTTTCCAACATAGGTGGACGATTGTCAGCACCCGAAAGAATTGCTTTGTCAGCAAGAGTCGTCATTGAGAAAGTTGTATGATAAAAGATTACTTGTTTGATCGAACGGTGATTGAAAGAAATTGTGTTGTTGTGAGTTGTCTTTTGTGTGTTTTATGTCTTGAAACCATACAAGATTTTACAATTCTTGATTAAACCAGGAAAACAAGTAAATGTTTCACGGGATTTTATAAATCAAAGAAATAAACCGTATAATTTTCTTTTAGCAATTTTGAGTTTTAAGCTTTAGTTGCAAATTCGGTGTCTAAATGAAGTTGCGAATCCGGTTGTCAAAGGATATTGTGAATCCGGTTGTCAAAGAATATTGCGAATCCGGTTGTCAAAGGATATTGCGAATCCGGTGTGTACTGAAGACTGCGAATTCGGTTGACACTTGAGCTTTTGCGAATTCGATTAACTCAAAAACTGCTAATTTGGTTAACTCAAAAACAGCTAATTCGGTTAACTCAAAAACTGCTAATTCGGTCAACTCAAAAACTGCTAATTCGGTCACCTCAAAAACTGCTAAATCGGTTAACAAAGGAAATATGAGAATCCGGTTGAACCTTTGAGCTGCGAATCCGGTAGAACCTTTGAGCTGCGAATCCGGTAGAACCTTTAAGCCGCGAATCCGGTAGAACCTTTGAGCTGCGAATCCGGTTGAACCTTTGAGCTGCGAATCCGGTTAACACTTGGACGAAACACACAATTCTAAAAACATAAAAAGACACATTTTTTGATGTTTTTCCCAAATTTTCTTGTACAACTAGTATTACTAAACCTATACGTACCTTAAAAATGTAAACTTTATGATTTTTTAAGCCAAAAATTTCAAAATCAAGATTTGTACTTTATAAGATTTTTTGAAAACTAAAGTTGAAAAAATGA
>BQNB010120585.1:0-20607 GCA_026074375.1 Tanacetum coccineum | reverse complement strand
CTTAAACAGAACTAACGTTCTCTCTAACATCGCTTCTCTGCAATGGTTGTCCTCTTTGTTAATACTCTTATGCAGAATACAATGGCAGAACAAAATGTTCCCGCTCAAGCACCAACAAGAACAGATGGACATATTTTACCTCGCTCTGCATGGTTACAAATCGGAAAAAGCAATCTGTTGTTCGATGCACAAAACATACAAAAGAACCCCATCTTTCAGATATCAGTAGACATCCTGTGTAACACCAACTTCTTCAGAGCTTTCTCTGCCTCTGCTAGTATTCCTGCTATCTACATTCAGCAGTTCTGGAACACTATGAAGTATGACGAGAAGATTGGGGTTTACTGCTGTCAAGTTGATGAACAATGGTTCAATCTAAGTGCAGATCTTCTTAGAAAGGCCTTAGATATCACTCCTGTTGACCCAACTCACCCATTTGAATTACCTCCGACTGGTGACACGGTGATTGATTTTGTGAATCAGCTGGGGTACCCTGAACCTGTAGAATTTGTCTCCAATATACGTGTGAATTATGTATATTAGCCATGGAGAGCAATTCTTTCCCTGATCAACCAGTGCTTAACCAGAAAGACATCTAGCAGTGACAAACCCAGACACCCAGTTCTGCAAAATCTGTGCGGCATCGTCACAAAAACTAACATTGATCATGCGTAATTATTGTGGGAAGAATTTACTCAAGGAATCCAAACATTTTTCTCACATAAGGCCAGTCATAAAGCCAGTCTGAAATACCCTAAGAAGAAAGCAGTTCCTCTCCTCATTCCTTACGGGCGGTTTACAAAGATGATAATCTACTATGTAAGGAGCACCAACAATGTACATAGAAGACCTGAGTCTCCTCGTCATCTTCCAGGAGATGATTTTCTGTTAGGGAATCTCAAGTTTTTCCCTAAAGGTGAAACATATGAAGAGTGTTTGGAATGGCAATTCCAAAACCCTTGATTACTGAAGCTATTCAACAATGTTCGTACTATCCAAAATATCTAGAAATGGTTGCAAAGAATACGAAGAAAACCCTACAAGATAGTGCAAGCAATCAATCTGTACATGGAACAAAGCATGCACCACCCAAAAAGCTCACTCCAGTCAAACCAACCAAGCCGACACCTGTCAAGCAAACAAAACCACCTTCATTCAAACTACCTAAGTCTCCTAAAAAGAAACTATTAAAGATCACTCCCTCAAGAAAAGTTCGCAAGGGAAAGCCTTCGCTTGTTGATGAAGAAGATGAAGCTCAACAAGAACCGAAACCTCAAGGAGAAGGTGATGATCCTGCTCTCGAACTGGCCAAGAAGTTGAGTTTGGATGCGCATCAAGAAAAGGGAGAAGGTGAAGGTGCTGATGCTGACCTAGAACGAGCAATTAAGCTTAGCTTGGATCCTTCCTTTCTACTGCAACGTCAAGTACCGGTCGGAGGAGTAGCTATCCATGAACGTATTGCTGAGGAAATACAAAGACTTCAGATGTAGAGGAAAAGGGAAAGGCTATTATAACAGAAGAGCAAGCCGCACACTTACTGATAGATCTGTCGAAGAAGAAAAGTACTACGGATTAGTTTATCCTTCAAAGGCGTGATCAAGCACCTCATGATTCAACAACGGGACCCTCTTCTCAACCTCAAGATGATACATTAGAGAAAGTGGTCCATGAATCTTCATCAACAACTGATTCAGAACGAACAGAAAGTGAAACAGAAGCCACTGCTCCTAAAGTTGACAAAGAACAAGGTGAAGTTGCTTCGACCACAGTCACATCAGGAGTAGGGATATCTGTTCATACTGAAAACCAGGTTGGATCAGACCCTGGACAAGGACATGAGGCTCTAGCTGGATCAACCCTTGAGCCCATGTAAGAAGACTCAGGCCTTGGATAAGAACATGTGGCTCTTGCTGGACCAAACCCTGAGCACATGGACGAAGACTTCTACGCTACAGCTTACCCCAAAGTACATGAAAACCTGAAACTCAGAACTGACGAACATGTCATCTTGGAAAATCCAGAAAGTTCATCTGCGACTCTATCGTCAATGAAGAATCTGGATGAAACAGACAACTTTGGGGATCAATTTCTTAATGACAAACCAACCGAAGATGATCAGGAGAAAACTAATGTTGTAGATGAGACTGATTCCATCATACCTGATCCGAGTCATCAAACCAACACGTCAGCTCCTCCAGTGACTACTCCAGTTATTAATATCTCATCTCCTAAACCTTCTTCACAGGTCAACGCACCACCAATCAACACAGAAGCTACAACAATCATCACAACTATCCCAGAAATCACTCCATTCATCGCCCTTCAGCTAAGAGTCGCGAAATTGGAACAAGATATGTCTGAAGTAAAGAAGACTGATCACTCTGCTGCTGTTTTGGCTTCTATTCAATCCCAAGTTCCTACAGTTGTTGATAAGTATCTAGGAACTAAAGTTGATGATGCTCTTCTTAAGGCTCTTGAAAAACACACTGCAGATTTAATTCAGAAATACTCTGGGCTACCTGCTCCTGAATCAAGCAAGAAGCAAGAATCGGAAAAGAGTCCTGAAGAGATTCTCAGAATTAAAAGAGAACAAGAAGAGCAGAAACATGTGCCAACATATACTATCAAGTCTACCGATACAGCGGCACTTAAAGAATTTGATCTAAAGGGGGTGCTCTCTTCAATATCATGCATAAGAACAAGTCTGCCAACAGAAATCCTGCCAATATACAGACAATACCAATCCCATATGGAAGGCATTGATAGATGAATGAAATTCCTATGGACAAAGAAGTTGCCAGAACAAGTAAAGACCAACAAAAGAAAGCGTATAGAGATGATGATAAAGAACGATGATAGATGAATGCCCTTCAGCTGGATCAAACCAGATGATCAACAAAAAGGAGAAGAGCAACGATACAAGTACTTCTGGGTCATCTCAACTTCCATCTAAAGATTTTGAGCAAAGTACAAAGTACCAAGTTGGATTCCTAGAACTGCAGCACAACACCTCCAACCTCATCATCTTCAAGCCTGGCAATCACTGACTCAAGAGATACCCGCCTTGGCCCTTCAATGCAAATATCTGACTCATCAATTTGAACAATCATCTATCTTCTGATGACAAATCCAATTACGATGAGGCAGTCTCAGATCTGGAGGACACCGATAACGCTCATATTCCTAAGGTATCGGCCTGCTACTTGTTTTTAAACTGATCTGAAGTAAGAATACCAGCTATCGCCAGAACCAGAAATGGACCATTCCTTCAATGATTACCATGAACCAGAGAACAACTAGGCAAATGTATACGCCTACAAAACGTATCAAGACCCCGAGGAAATAAGCTTCAAAATGGAAGACGGGTGATAATAAGGATCCTTCATCAAATGGATTCTGTAAACGAACAAGACAGGAAAGAAAAAGCTCTGCAAAGCGATATGGAAGGATCCAACTTTCAACTTGGTTACAAAGCATTCACAATAACATCACTCTCTTTAGTTTAGATGGATGACAGTCATAATCTGCTGACTGATATTGTTGATTTGAGTTAATCCTGAGGGTCACAAATTATATGTAATGTATATGAACGTATGCCGCTTAGGAGGACCACCAGGTCAGGTAACTAATCCAACCACAACTCTTCATCAATAAGGATCTAGAAATATCCTTCTGTCTGGTTGACAAAGAACAAAATCTAGCCTTATATCCCATTTCCAAGCTCAAAGACCGCTCGATATCCAAGACATTGGACTTGAAGAATAGTTTTCCGAATCTATGGTTGAAAAAGTGAGCGCGATTATGACATCAGTGCTAAGTGCAGCTTATGGTATCACACACTGGTGGTTTAGCAGAAAGCAATTCTACATCAACAAATACAGTGAGCCCTCAGACCGTGATGCAGTCAGATCTCATATGCGAATTCTCAGTGTTATCAGTATCAAGACTTATGAAAGATACGGATATAACTACGTGAGAGAGATAGTTCTACGCCGAGCTGACTACAACGAGTACAAGATCTCAGAAAAGGATTTCAAAAGTCTTCATCCTAATGACTTTGAAGACTTGAACTTCCTTTATATTTAAGGCAAGCTCGACCACCTACGAAAGTAGGACAAGGTTAATTTGCACAACGCGGTCAGTTTATGGACCAGAAACATTGTCATAAGGAAACGTATAGAAGACTTGCAGCTAGGCGTTGAGAGCTATCAAACAAAGCTCAATCTGGAACAACCTAACTAAGACGCATCTGACTTTCTCTTCAAAGAAGATTACACAATTGTCAACAAACCAAGAGCAGTAATCTACAAAGACAGGGATGATAATAAGAAGATGATGAGAATAAATAAGGTGCACAAGTTTAGCGATGGAACGTTGATGAGAATTTGGGACAAGCTAGATTTCATTGTAAAAGATTTCAGGCTGTTCAAATTTAATAAGGGTATGGAGAATAGGAAATGGACTGAAGACGACAAAAGAAGGAGTGAAGACTTTATTGAGGTGATTGAGAGAAGACTAAAGATTAGGAGAATCTTTCAAAGTATGGAAAGCTTTGTCGGTGGACGACTAAGAGATATTGACTAAAGACTGATCAACATAATAGAGTGACATTGTCACTCCGACACTAAGGTCAATATTATCTTATTGTGAATAATTTATCTTGTACAACATAAGTAAAAAGTAGTATATCTTTTGATGATTATGTGTAGGAATAATCTATGGCCCTCAACGTTTGAGGGGGAGCATTAACATGTTTCATACACGACTTGTGAATAATTGACACTTTTTTCTCCAAATTTTTAACATATTTAAATTAATTGATATCCTAAATGTCAAAGGGTTTAAAATTTTTGATAAGGGGAGAAAATGTGATTAAAATATATGAATAATAAAAATGTAATTATTAAGACTCATGTGTATACTCCGCCCAAACGTGCTAAACAATTTCGAAAACCGATGCACATTTTGAAGGGGAGCGTTTCTGAAAAGTAAAAACAATCGAGGTACAAAATGCTTTGATATTTATATCATAAATATCTTAATTGAATTTTCAATTGGTTTTATGGAGAGGCGAACTGTACCAAAAGACTGACCATTCATTTTACTTTATCGGAGATATAAGGTTGGTAAGGTTAGGTACAAGTTCCAATGATCCAGCCAGATTCAGAGGGATTTGCCCAGGGATAATCTACTAGTTAGTGTAGAAGTCCTTAGGTATGACATAAAAAAGGAGAAAAAATGAGAATAAGGGAATAGTGCCGACTGAGATGGAGCTAGTACTAGAATAAACCCAACAAGGTTCTAGTCATGAAGTCTCGGTAAGCACAAAAGGGGAGGGCTGAAGGATATTCAAAAAACAATTATAAGGATAAATGGTGTAAAGAAGAAGCCTCCATTACACTTAGGCAGAAACGGGTCAATACATACGCTGACCAAAATCACTAAGATGATTGCTGACATTGAAAGACCGACATCATGGACCCAGTAATGCAATGCACAACCCTCCCTAGCCACTCAAGAATCTCTCAAAAATTTCTTATTTCATTTCTCAATGAGACTAAACAAGTAATCTATTGACTTTCTAACTCCAAGTTAGTTGTATTGATAAAGGTGGCAGTCAGCTCCAGCCTCCGATCACTAAAACCAAAACGCACTATTGAGTCTAGAGCCAAGAGATCATCAATTAATCTCGTTAGGACACATTGCCAATTCTCTTGTCTTTCACACACTGTGGAAACAAGACTATCCTAAGAGTCCTACGCATTATCCTTGTGATATTACCAGAACATCCGAGTGAAACGAAGGTTTTTCACAATGAAGATGGAAATCCTGCTAGAGCCAACATCAAACAAGCTCTTGGTAGGTGACTTGTGCGATTCTACAAGAATCAAACTTGTGTCAACTGGAAAGAAACGATGGTGCGATTCTACGTGAATCAAACTTGTTCCAGTATATGAATTGACGGTTATTGAACATTTGACAAACAATCAAAACTCTCGAAGTGTTACAAAATATTTTCATAATTAACACTTAGACTAATTTTTTCAAATCAATTTTCTCTTTATTGCTAACTGTTTCATTACAGGATCATTTAAAGATGGAGATGGAGATGGAGATACCCAGTTCCAGTAATGTCAAGTTAATAACCGAATGCTCAGACACGACCTACACTTGTTATGAAGTTATGAAAGATCTCATAAAGGTGTCAAAGCTTCCGCAAACTCTGATATCGTGTATTTCTTCACAAGTGCACAAGATGGCAATACATTACAAGATGATGAAAGATTAGATTTGGCTGATGATCTCATGAAAGCTCAAGTTCACAATCAAAGACAAGTCAATGATGAATCAAAAGATCACTAATCAAAAGTACAAGATATCTAATGAAGAATCAAAAGTCTACGAGCTGATTATTAAAGTGCTTAAGTTTAGTATTTTAAGGGGTGACCTCCCTTAGGGGGAGATTGTTAGGTATTAGAAAAAGACTCGGTCACCCCGTGTATTTTACTGTTTATTATAGCTCGTAGTTAATAGTTTAACGTATGACTTTCGGTAATTAACCGGGTACTAATCTCCGGTTTATTGTAAGAACTATATATATACCTCTTCCAACTTTAGAAGAGGTAGCTAGTCTTTTATTCATTTTCTTATAAACACATATTTCTCTTACTAGAAAATACTCTCTCATGTGTTTCTCTCTCTAGAAACTAGCCAAATCCAAGAATCGTCACCATGTTATGACTTATGATATACCACATCAAAGAATTACAATGTTTAATGGATCGCACAAGTTGAATGACAACGTAAGATTACCCTTCGAACAAATAAACTTGATAAAGTATCAAGTTTACAAGCAAACTTATGTAGACCAGCTGATAGGATCAGTGGAAATGTGTAAGTTCGACAAAGGAGTAAATGCATATAATAATAACAATACTAAAAGCGATAGCATTTACTCCTTTCAACATTCTCTATTTATACTAATATGAGGTTGTATCCTTAGTGGGGGCAGGTGCGATGTGTCAAGAATCCTGTGGTGGACGTACAAAGCATTTAATGCACGTCCATTCTTAGAAACATCCCGCCCATACTTTAGTGAACAGTTCTACCAACTGTTCACTTACTTTACCAACTTCGTACAAGGTACGGGCTTTAACTCAAATAACATTTTGTCCCGCCATTATGCTTTAATGAGTTTCCCGCCTAAACCTTACTTAGAGAAAAGCTAAAGTTCAGCTTGTTCTTCTTCAAAGGGTAATAGAATAGTTAGGGTATTACCACCCCTGACTTTCCTTGAAACCATTAGCGTATTCCTTCTACATACCAGCTGATATCCATCCCAACTGACGAGTATGTCTTCAAGTAATCTTTGACTTCCTTGACAATGTCTTTGACTTGAATACGTTTGAGGTGGCTCGCTGAGGCTTTGCACTCAGCGAGTCCTTTCACTGCTCGCTGATGCTTTGCACTCAGCGAGTCTTCATTACTCGATGATGCTTTACACTCAGCGAGTCTTCAATACTTAGCCTAATTTTTGTTTAAATCTAGGCAGAGACAATTGGGCTCTGAATTGGCCCAACAATCTCCCCCTATTTAAATATAAATTATGCTAAGTTAAATTGTACAATCTTCCTAGCCTCTACATAGTCATCTCTGGCTTCAATTACATAGATCATCTTACGATACATTTCATCAACAATCTCTGAATTTGTCTTGATGGAGTCCTAGATTCTAATTAGCTGAGGAGTAGTCGCCAGATGAAATTCTTCATCCCTCTAAAATACTAGATCAAAATTACCATTGTAGAAGAAAATGCCAGACTCGGGTTCTTTGATGACCATTCCCTCTGATGGCACAACCCCTAGAGGAGGAGTCGGGTTTCTCTGCATCCCATCCACAATAATGTTCTCCTTCACAAATAATTCCTTAATGATCTCAGAGGTTCTTTTTCTCTTCTTCTTAGCAGCTGATAATCCAAAGGCTGTTAGCTGAGGTGGTGGAGAAATGCCAAGTTTCACAGCTTATGTTTTCACCCACTAAAATTTGGACTTTAGATTCTTAAGCAGCACATCATTGGCCTTACTTTTCACCTTCGATGCCAAAGCATGTACTTCAAGCCATTCACTGAATCCTAGCATCTTTAATACAAACTTGTCATATATAGTAAGATTAAATAGATCACTATCTCTTGTAATCTGCATAGATGCTTGTTTGGTAGACTTGTTGATTCTGTAACTGATCTTTGTGATAGGCAGAGGACCAGCCCTGAACTTGATTAGGTTGTTTTACTCTTCCAGCATCTTTGCCCTCTTGGCCTCATACTCGGCCAACTTTTGTACTTGAGCATGTATTTCAGCAGGTGTCATCACCTTTTTCAGCTCTTTCTTAGACTTTTCCTTTTCAGCTTTAATAAGTGCCAGCCTCTGAATTTTCATCATCTAAGCTTTTTCTTCGTCAAGGGTCATCTTTCCTTCTCCAAAGGCGCTGAATTGATTCATATCTATAAGCTTTGGGGATGATCTACTTTGTTCTAAGAAAGGCATGATATGTTTTGATGGATCATCCTCAGAGGCTATGGCTTTGCCTTTGCTGTCACTCTTTGGAGGAGATGGGGAGTATTCAAATGAAGTTTTTTGAAAAGACTATCAGTGAATTGATCCAGAGACATGTTGATTGTAACTGGTGGTCTGATGTCTTGTGGACTAAATAAGCTTAGAGGATTTGGTGATAAAATGTTGGGGTTTGGAACTAAGAACCTTAGCCTCTTAAATGGGGGTTCATCCTCTGTGGGTTTTTCTTCTAAAACTTTTTCTTCTGCAGAATAAACCACCAACGCAGTTGATATAGGAGGAACTGGCTCAGCAGTTGATGGAGCTTGTTTAGATGATTGCTCCTCCTGAGCATCAGCCTTTCAGTAGTTGCTGGTTTTGGTGTTTTGTTAATCGGTTGTTGCTCCCCTTGAGCCGGTACAAGAACTATTATCACTGACTCGATGTTAACCTAAGTAGACATCTTTTTCTCCTCCGGAGCAGCTTTGGTAGAAGCTGATGCTGAGTCTAGCAGGATAACCAGATCCCTGATCAGATCAACTAGCTCGCGAAGGTTAACATCATTCTTGTAAAGCTGGGTGATGCAAAAAATAAGGAGTCCCCGGATACCCTTTGTTCCCTTTTTGACCCTACGCTGACTAGATTTGCTTGCTCTGGTTTTTATGGCCTTGGTTAGGGTTGTCTGAAGACCATCATACTTGTTGTTCTCCAGTGTGTTAAGAGCATGAAATTCTTTGTTTAGTGGTTTGAGAATAAATTCAGGTACTTAAACTTTTAGAGTCTCTTGTACTCTTTCATTAAACTTTGGAATAGCTTGCTTGACAAATTCTTCAATTATTTGTGGAAAAATGTTCTTGAGAGTGTCAGAGAGTAAGTCATGCATTCTTTCTTTAAATGCATTAGCTACCATTCGAGGCACTGATTCATCAAGCTTGTCAGCCACTTTCTGAGCTAAGGAGGACTATAGTTTTTAAACTCTAGTAGAGAGAGATGATATTTCAGCCTGGAAAATACCAACGGGGTCTAACATAGATGGCTTATCAACGGAAGCATTCATATTTGTGGCCATTTCAGCTAGTTCATTAAGAACATTATCAGCGGTAGCCTCTTCACACTTGGATAGTTCTACCTTGGTTTCAAGTTTGTCATTCTTCTCATCATCAGACTTAGTTGCCTCAAATCTAAATACTGACTCAATCTCATCCATAGGCATGGACTCTAAGTCAGAATCGGCCTCTTCTGGATGAATAAACTAGAGTGATTTCAACCCCATCATCATGCATACTCTGAGTATTAACCTCTGTATCATCATCCAAGTAAGAGTGTACTGGTCTCATAAATGTGATCTAATCTTCATCATTAAATCTATATGGTTTCATCTTCTTAACCACCTTTATTTTAGATCTAGTATCAAAGGGGCTCTCTTCAGTGTTTACATTTAGCTCTTCAAAGGTCACATTTCCCAGCAACTTGAATCCAGAGTCAGTGGCCTCATCATGCTCCTCCTCAACAATATTGTAAGCCTGTTCAACTATGTTTTCTTGTACCTACATAAAAGTGTTAGTTGAAAAAGGTGATTTTGTAATAAAGTTAAGGGTCGCTCGCTACCCCTAAGAAGACTAGGTGTGATTATCTAGTCCCCTCAAAAGTCTAAGACTTTTAGGACTCTTTTGATTATGAGTTTGTAAGGTGGGGAAGGATCTCCATTCACTGCCCCTAAGAAGACTGTGTGTGATTATCAAGTCCCTTTAAAAGTTTAAAACTTTTGGGACTCTTTTAATTAGGTTAGGGACCCCTGAGTCTGAGTGAAGTTCAGTCCATACAGGGGTCTGATTTCATGCACTGGATGGGTTAATCCTGGCAAAGTATAGAGTGTTCAGGGTCAACATCAGGTGGTATAAACCTGAGGTATCATTCCCTGAGTGCAGACTCAGAGTGTACACAATATTTAGGAATAAAAGTGCTGACACGACTCTATATTAGGTCGGGGGTAGCCCTATTCTTCACCACTCTCTCCTAGAGAAGTTTTAGATTGGTTGCTTGCAGTGCCTCTTATTTAAATTAACTATTACCTCTTTGGCATCAGCTGGCTTTGGCTGGTTTCTTAGTTCCTCTACCGATCCAAAGGCATCAAAACTCTGAGTAGTATCAGCGGTGGCCACTAGTTCATCGTCATGCTGAGTATCAGCGACTTGTGTTCATAAAGATGATTCCCTTATAACTTGTAAGTCTTTGGTTGGGCTGAAGATGGGATTTTCTTTTTCCTTGAATTTTTATTACTTTTTGCTTTGGGCTGAGTGAAAGGCTGCACATTGGTCTCGGACAAAGACTTATTGATTACGATCTTTTAGGGTATATATAAATAATATATAATAATAAGATACTACTTATATTAACCAAACCAAATCAAGTTTCTCTTGAAAAGGTTTAAAGAAAGAAAATCAATAAAATCCGAGTAGTATATGATATTCCTGGGTCGTTTATCCCCAACGAGAAATGCAATGGAGAGTCGAAAGTCGGTTTGACATTTGATGTTTGAATAACAAAGATTTGATTGGGTTTTCTAATTCTACGGGAAAAAGCAATTAAAAGGCAATCTAAACTAAAAACGAATGCAATAACGAATTTAAAAACGTAAACGGGAACGTAAAAACGCGACTAAAAAAATAATTTATCAAAATTTAAACCTAAAATGATTATTTAGCTTTTTTATAAATCCTAAGTGACTAAAATGTAAGAACAAAGAAAACTACACCAAAACGAAAGCGTTTAAAGCTTAAAATCACAAAAATGTGAACGGGATCTAATCCCGTTCTTTAAAAATTCAAAATCTACAATTTTAACCCTACGAAACAAATTTAATTTTTCTAGGTGCTAAATGATAAAAGAAAATTTTGAAAAAAAGAATTATATTTTTTTGATTTTTATTTTATTTATTATGATTTAAATATTGTTTTAATAAAAAAATGCATTAAAATAGTAAACTAATTGCTAAAATTCTGAAAAAAAATCACCAAAAGTAGTTTGAAATATGCTTAATCTAAGAAAAATAAGAAACTAGAAAATTGCTGAACGAATAAGCACGAAATAAGCTAAAAAGGGATGATAAGCAAAAAGGGCAAAGTGAGTATATAAATTAAATAGTGAGAAGTAAAACCAAATGGCCCTACTGGTGCCAATGGTTAGTGTCTGTGTAAGGTGGGACGTGTGTGTGCAAAGGGGAAGGTCATGGGTTCGACCCCCATGCCTTCCCTTTTTGAAAAATCATTTTTTTAAAATTTTCTTTTTGAAACTTATAAAAGACAGAAAAATAAGCAACTTTAACAAACACAACTTTTTATAAAACTTGAAATAAGCCAAGAATAAGCTGAAAGAAAGATGGCAGAATTCACTCTTTTTTTTACATTAAGTCTATAAAAGCTAAACTGTTAAGACTAAATAAGCCAAGGAAACAAATAAATAAGCTAAAACAAATAATGCCCTACCCATAATAAGCTAATCTAAACAAAATAAGAAAAGAAAATAAGCAGCAAAGGGCAGAAACAACAAATAAGCTATAAGCTAAGATCAGTCTATCAAAACAGGCACAAGGTCACTTTTGGGCTTAATTTTAAGCCACCTAATGGATCCTTATGTCTATACAACTTATACCCCTAAAAAGCTTGAACAATAAGCTATCAGAATCAGCAATTGGAAATGAGTTTGAAATTCATTTAAGGCATGAAAAATGCAAATGAAAAATGGGTACTCACACAGATTGCACACTTTTTTGGTTTTCTTAAAAAGACAACTTTGCATGCTAAAAATTTAAACTCAAAAAGGATTTAAACTGACTGAATACTTAAACCAAATGAAAACAGACCTTAATGAGCTAACTCTAATCAAGGTTAAACAAAGAACAACTAGAATTTAACCATTAAAGATCTGCATACCCTGAACTTTTAAGAACGTTTAAGAACAAACACATACCACTACTAGACTGCTTTTTTTACCAAAAGACACAAAGGTTTTGTTTATTTGACTCACTAGTAGATGCAAGATGAGGAAAATGGAACTAGTTTTAAGCACAAAAACCTGAACTCAAACACATTTGAAAGGAAATTGACATATGGGCCATTTGAACAATTCATGAACATGCAGACTTAAAAATTAACCTAGAAAACTTAACAATACTTCTTTTGAGCTTATGAAAACTATCAATTAGGACTAAAATTAACTTATGAAATCCATTAAAGTTCATACAACAACCTGCAAGGCTTTATATTCTATAAAACTCCTTTATCCCAAACACCCCTTAAAAACTTTCAAAACCATATTAAGCTTATGACAGACTTAGACAACTTACAAAAACTCAAAACAGATTTAATATATGAATAAATGAAGACAAATAAGCAATTACAACATAGAAATGAGCACTTTAAATAAGCCAACAAGAATAAGAATTTTAAGGCTAAATAAGACAGACTTTGATGAAAAGATTAGACTAATGAGATATAATCAACAAGCAAGCAACAATAAGCATTAAACAACATAAATTAGTAAAAATAAGTAGATATAAGTAGAAATTAGCAACTTGATAAGCAAAATCAGAAATTAAACTAGAATTGAGAAAAAGAGGGTGCACCTTTGTCCTATGCTTAAACAAGGACCAAAAATGCTCATAGAGCTTGTCTACAAGCTCAAGCTTGTTTCAAAACAAGCTTGTAATGACCCCATAAGCTCCTCCATTTCCAGCTTATCTTCCAAAAGCTCAAAAACCAAAATTCTTGATTCCCAATGGCAAAAAACTCTCAAAAGCTTTTGTAAGAACTTTTATGAGTAAAATGGTTTCTATAAGCTTATAAGAGCTTATAGAAATGGCTTGTGAACATAAAATAGCATCAATACATAAAACTTTTAAAAGAGACAGAATTGTAAAAACTTAAACACTCAAATTTTCATTAACTTGAAATCAGGTTACAAAGACTTTAAAAGTAAATTGACAAAATTTAAAATGACATAAAAACATTAAAATTAAAATTAAACTACTCCTTAGTTACTCTACTCCTAGTTTTTTTTCTTCTCTTTCTTCTTTCTTTTTATAAGTTGTCAAGGTCCTTTGAGGTGTGCTTGTTGTGCTTTCTGTATGAGAGGCCTCAAACCTTCAATCATAGCCCTCTATTTTTCTTGTCCTCTAAGGCCTTTAATCTAAGCCATCCAAATTTTGTCTTCTTTCCTTGGTGAATTAGGTTGTAGAGGATTGCCAAGGTGGATATGGAGTGTCGTGAGGTGGGGTTTGGTTGAGAGTGATGGTTTTGTCTTTTGTTGCAGGGTCAGACACACACAAAGCGTGTGTGAAGATATACAGTAGCCCTTAGCGGGAAAGGTTTTTAATATGAGGTGCAGGGTAAAAGTTTTGGGAAATGGCAAAAATGGTCCTTGATTTTGTATAGTGTTGTTGCAATTTCAGTCCTTTGTGGTGATATAAGTTTGTGATTTGGCAATTTAAGTCCTTGAGGGAGTATTCATCATTCGCATGGACAGTCCTTGGTGATAAAACACTTAACAGTCGTTTGTTGTTGTTAATAGTTAAAGGATTTTGGGCTTGATTTAAGAATGGGCCTTGTCATTGCATTCGTTATTTGACAGATTTGGAATATAAGCCCAATTTGAGATAAAGACTTATATAAGCCTAGTCTTGATGGCTTATTGGGCCGACTTGGCCCAATAAAAAGGGTCGGGTTAGCCTGATAAGTTTTCTTCGGTTTCGGCTTTGACTTTGACTTTTGACTTTTGACTTTGACGGTTGACTTTGACTTTGACTTGCTTGACTTTGACTTTGACTTTTCATGCTTTTCCAATCAGTGCTCTGTTTTGTCCGTTTTGGCTTGATTTTTTGTCCTTTTATCGGATATTCGTTTCCTGCACAATATATTACATACAAATACAATGTATTTTTTGTACGTTTTTGGTCATTTAAGTCTGGTTTTATTGGAAAATGGTATGTGTAATTAAGCACATACCAAAATCCCCCATACTAAGATATTGCCGTGTGCTCACGCAATACTATAAGTAAACACTTAAGAAAACTAAGAATCTCAATCCCTCTCGACTAATTACCTCGAAAAGTAGCTAAGTGTTCATCAAGGGGAATTAAAGAATCAATAGCTTTAAAAAGCCCCGTTTTGACCATTTTTTCATTACTACACATATTTTTGTATTTTTCATTTTTCTTCTTATTAGAAACTAACTAACATATTTGACTTTCGTTATTTTTATAACTTTTTGGGTCACGGAATAAGAAACATTTCAATCCTAAAAATGCCTTAAAAAGGATAAATTCATCGTTCCCGACTTTTCACTTATTCCAAACCAAGCTTAAAATGAAATCACCGTTAAATATAAGTTAAGATGCTAACACTACTCATATTTGACGTTACAGTTCAAGGAATTATCTGCTAACACTACTCATATTTGTAACTTGTGAACTTTTTACTCCCGGCAATTATTATATTAAGTGAATGTGCCATTTCGAATTTCAACCATGGATCAACTTTTTGCAAAATTTTATGCTTCACGTTCCACCCGAGAATAATGAGTTTGAAGGCGAGATCATCCCATGTAGCGACTTTCGTCTCGGCACATCCCAACCTCATCGGCTAAGTGACCGAGCTTTTGACATCTCACGGAGACTAGTATCGGGACTCACGGACATTCGGTTTCAAAAACTCTTAGGTTTCTCGTTTATACATAGCTTATTTAAAACAACCACAACTTAAAATGAACAAGTCTTAGTTCAAAAGCATATTTAAATTTAAGAAAAAGAGATTTTCCCTATATTTATTAAATCACATTTATTTCATTTAACATTAACATAACCAAGATGCAATCGTAACCCTTGACCTTGTAGAAGGCTGCAACATCGGTTGTGAGCCGGCAAGATGCAACAAACTTTTATCGGTCTCGGATTATTATTCTTACTATGGGCTTTCTTTAGAAGACTGCAACATTCGTCTTTAGTCTTTAAAATTGTGAGGCCGGCAAGGTGCAAGATAAACCTTTAATTAGCCCACAGTTTTAATTTATTTTTATCATTTCTTCATTCATTTTTCATTATTTTTCATTTCATTTCATTTCATTTTTTTATATTTTATACCTTATTTTGCGATATATAGAAAAGACTTCTTTTTGAAAAATTTAAGGATAAATTTAGACTAAGACTAAAATTATTATTGACTACATCTCAAAAATTGTCGATTTAAGTTTAATTTCAAAAAATAGCATCGTAATTATTTAGTCGGTTAGGAGCTTTATGGCGAGTAAAAAGCCACATCCACACACAGTGTCTTGTAGATTTTCAAATAATCCTTGTTTAGCATCAACTCGTTCTTAGTTTATCATTTTTGGCTTTCTTCGCAAAGAATCCGCGAATATTCTTAGTCTAACGTTAAGGAACAAGCTAGAGCTCAACACGCTCGATTGGGTCAAAATTTATTCTTATTTCCCAGCTAGGAAAGACAAAATTGTGACAAACACTTATTTTGTTTTTGACAATTTTTTTAAATTTTTTCATTTTTTGGTATTTTTAGTGGTAAAAACGGGATTACAGTGAAAACAACGGCTAGCAGCATAATCTTCTTATTCTACCCAGCAGGAAAGTCAAAATTATGACAAAACACTTATTTTATTTTTGAAAATTTTTAAATTTTTTCATAAAATCACAATATTTTTTTAAAATTTTGGTGGTAAAAACGGGGTTACGCGAAAACAACGGCTGCAGGCACAATCAAATCGAAGATCCCCCCATACTAGAACAAAAAATTGCCCTAAATGTTTTTAGAAGAGTCTCTACGTAAATCCTAAGCCGTTTATTAATTATGCTCAAAGATAAACGTTAGTCGATAAGATTTGGATATTGGATTCCCAAAATGAAGCTGAGGATTTGAAGCTCTAGTGAACGAAGGACAAAACCGTGAGCAAGACAGGCTTCAAAAAATCCGGGCAATCCTGGACATATACAAAAAACAAGCATACGAGAATGGAAAAGGCGAGCCTCCTCACACAACAAAAAACACTTATTCATTACTACTATTATAATTATATTAAGATAAGCATGGGTTGCCTCCCACGAAGCGCTTGTTTAAGGTCACTTAGCTTGACCCGATCTCCCCATACTTGAGATGATCAAGAGGGATAGAAATGGAGATGACAAACACCCAAATTACGAGTGTTTTCTCCATGAATCATCATCGGGCTTCCATTTGAAGCTTTCAAGCCCCGATGAGATAAGAGGTGAGGAGATTGTTCTTCACCTGTAGCAAGAATACCAGTATTGACAACTTTGTCCTTATTTTCGAATGAAAATGGAAGCAAAGTGTCAATCACTGGAAAAAGAGGATCACGGATGAATGAGATAGAAAATGCATCCCGTGATAGAAATATCTTGGATTGGACTCGAATGAATATCCCTGGATCAAAAATCTTGTTTCTAGTTCCGGAAGGAAAAGAAACTACAAGGTCGGATCCGAGGGAATCACTAGAAATAGTGAAATCCGAATCCAGATGAAGGGTGGGATGGGTAGGTAAAACATTAGGCACATGAACTCTCGGTTTTCTTGTCGGAATATCAAAAATATCCTCTACCACATCTATAGTGAAATTGCCCAGCTCGGGCTCAATCTTAAAGTAGAAATGATCATACTCTGGTAGAGATATGATGTGAGCGAGTTCACCGGCGAACTCCTCATGATAAAAGTCACTCCTATCGGCAGGAGGAAACGGATTGATCGAAAGATCAAAGATGAACGAATCATATTGAGAAAAATCAGCATGAGTAGTGGTACTGCCACTACTCTTCTCTTCAATATGATCGTCATCGAGATAGAAAGCTTCATAATCCAGAAGAGAATAATCAGAAAGAATAGTGGTACTGCCACTACTCTTCTCTTCCAGATTAAAGCAAAAAGTTTCAGATTCGGGTAAAGAATTATCAAAGGTGTTAGTCTCCTCCAAGAAAAAGTTAGGAGATGTGGAGGAAGACTTGGTCACAAAATCGGAAAATAGAGTAGGATTATCTTTTAATGCTCCGATCTTAGCAATAAGAAGATTGACATTCAACAATTTTTCATGAAGAATATCGTCTTTGATTGTTAAAAGTATATCAGTATCAATCCCTCCAACTTCCGAGATAACAATCTTCACCACCTCTAAGTTGGCTAGCTCAGAATCGGGAGGTGATGCATCGACATAATCGATGTCCTCATAAGAATCGTCATCACTCGAAGAATAATCATTGTTGGAATCGATGACAGTTTCATAATCGTCTTTAAGAGTTTCTGGAGGGTGAGGAAAAGAGTTATCATACATCAAATTTTCAATAAAATGGATATCTTCCTTCGGATCAAGGTTGGCTTCAACAATTCCTAGTGGAATTGGAGCAAGAAGAGTGAGTTTACCGGTGAACTCCTCAACAAGGAGATCAATCTTAGGAGAAGATATCACATTATCACGATTAAGCATAGGAATCAATTAATTGACTAGATTCGGAAAAAACTAATTTAAATGATCATTACCATTTCAGGTGAATTGAAATGATATCATCTATACACCGAGTCATCCTTATTTCGACAGACGGATACATCACAAACGGGCAAATCACATCACCTTCGATATACCATCGTAACTCACTTGGGGTATGGACAAGGTCCTCAACACTAGACTTTATTAATTCGTCCGATTCCGTTTCCGAAATAGTATCGAGATGCTCATCCTCCATTATAGGAGAGTCTGATTTTGGTAAATCAGGTGTGATTGCGGAGGAGAATTTATTGAGATATTCTTGTGTAGCAAAAGAATACTCATTGTCGTCATCATCGTAGCAAATGGGAATCTTCCAACATTGCGAAGGCTCGGGGGTATAAGAATCAAGATTAACCACTTGTTCTTGCCGTTGTTGTAACCAAGTTTGAAACGTCTCACGAAGCTTACTCATAGAATCATCCATCACTTGTTGAAAGTCTCTATGAGCTTTTAGATGATCATTCATTGAATCAATATGATCGATGATAAATTCTGAGGGTTGAAATTGGTCAAAACCGGAAGAATTAGAATTATCAAAATTTTGGTTCATCGGTTGACACTGAAAAGTTTCATGAGGACCCCCTCAATTTTCACAATAAGGTTCGTAGAAGATCACTTGTTGACATCGAAAAGTCTCATGCGGACCCCCACAGCGGGTACAACAAATATATTGTTGTTGAAAACATTGAAAATTTTGTGGGAAATTAAACTCTTGATTGTAACATGGTTCCGGATTATAGATAAACGGGACTTTCGGTGGACAATTATAACCATAATGAGCATCGTTCCCACAAGACTTGCAAGTACATCGTTGACAAAAGATATCGTCTAACGAATCACCACACTCGTAACAACAATGGTGGTCGATATATAGAGGACTTTGTGAAACGTTTTCAGAAATATTTGGATAATCATTTAAAGAATTCGGATTCGGATTATTTCCGTATCTTGAAGCACAAATCAAACAAAGTCCTTTGCTAAGACCACTTCCACACCTCATGCAAGTACATCGTTTACAATGTTCATGTTCTTCTAACGTATCTTTTCAATGAAAACAATGACGTTGATTAAACAAAGATGTTTGGGGTTGTGAAGGTGAGTCGAGGGTTTCATCATAAGAAATCGGATTAGGATCACGAATAAACTTGTCTACGAGACCCCCTTTCGAACAACAATAGTCTGTAGTGTACAAAGCTCCACAAGACGAGCATTCTTTAATCGTGTAAAAGGGATTTAAACGATAGTCGAATAACGCCATAAGAATTAAAAATTAGAGGGATAAGAAGAAGAATTAAATGACAAAGAGGTTAAAGGAGATTATTTTTGGATTTTCGAGTTTTTTTAAACATCTTTTATTAACGGACAAAATGAGATAAGACAACTTAAACCAATTAATCAACAAGCTTCTCGGTAACTCTTTAAAGAGAAAAACGCACAAAGGAGCGGAGGAGTAGGAAAGCGCGAAGCTATTAAAAACCTTTCTCCTTTAGGGTCGTAGTTCCTCGGAACAACCCTCCTTATACCCCTCTTTTAGTTTGTTTATCAATCAAAGGTGAACCGTACCTCGCAAGTGACACAAAAGGTAAGTTTTTTGATCTTTTGTTCGGGAACTTATTATGATAATGTTCCAATTGAGAACATTATTTTGATGATATGCTTTTTTTTCTTTTTAGGACAATTTTTAAATTTTTTTATTATTTTTCTTGTTTTTATTTTATAAATATACTAATAAAAGAAAATGAAAAATATTTTTGTATTTTTATATTTTTATAACAAGAAAATAACTTCACGTGGAAGGGTCTTCAAGGCACAACAAACTTCAACTCGATAATCGTCTCACGGCCTCCCCGGCAGTGGCGCCAAAAATTGACTAAATTCCAAATATATAAATAGTATAGTATTACCGGAAGTATCGGTCTCTCACTTCGTTACCCACAAAGTTCAAAACCAAACCCGGGTGGTTCTTCCCGACGAGGCGTGAATTTAAAAATCGAGAATCGGTTTGTGAACAATGCTTGAATGATCAAAGATTTGATTTGGTTATCTATTTCTACAAATAAAATGCAAGAACAAGTAAAAGAAACTCTAAAACGAAAGCAATTTAAGCTAAAACCTAAAAACGGGAATGTAAAAACACGACTTAAAACCTAATTTTTCAAAATTTAAACCTAAAGTGATTTTTTTTACTTTTAATTAATCCTAAATGACTAAAAAGTAAGAATAGAGAAAACTAGACCAAAACGGAGGTGTTTAAAGTTAAAAACGCGAAGAAAACAAGAACGGGATCGAAACACGTTCTTTTAAAAATGAAATTTTAAAATATTAACCCTACGGATGCAAATTTATTTTTCCTATGTCCTAAATGATAAAAGAAAATTTTGAAAAAAAGAATTTTATTTTTGACTTTTTAATAATTTATTATAAATTAAAAACTGTTTTAAAAGGAAAAATTAATTAAAAATAGTAAACAAACAGGAAAAATTCTGAAAAAATTCTGAAA
>BQNB010120584.1:0-13000 GCA_026074375.1 Tanacetum coccineum | reverse complement strand
ATTAAGAATCATCTTAAATTACCCTTTGGGTGCGGCCACACAATTATCTGATTAATTCTGGAGAGGGCCCAATGGTATCTTTCTGCACATATCAGGTGGAGGAACAAATTCTTTATTAACTACAAGTGTTGTGGATGCTGCTTCACATCACTTTCAAGAATAGCCTTTATAACTACCTTTTTCAGGATAGCGCTTGACTTATAATTAAAAAGTGATATCCACACATACAGAACTTGTTTCTATCTCAAGTCTAAGGATGACCTATTTAACCATTTTTGATATCTTACTCATGACATGGATCCAAAAGTAAATATTCTACAGATAATGTTTCGGGAAGCATAACATTTAATAAGGAATTGTTCATTATTATTCTACAGATAATGTTTCGGGAAGCAACATCAGAAAGGCAACTTGTTATCTAATAAAATAAAATGCAATCTTTCTTTAAACTATGGTTGTTCATATTCGGAAAGTAAAGAATTGTTTCAAAGCAAGCTAGAAATAATATGGGTAACTAACAAGGAAATAAAGCTTATAACTCCCACTGAATTAGACATATTACACGAATGTCTTTTCAGTAGTAAAACGCAAAGCTCCCACTGGATTTGTCAACATTGTAAGTGTTACATCACCTGTAGAAAGCAAATAACGATTTAACTTTCCTACTCTCTTAGAATGCCTACAAGTAGCAATGTACTTAGGTATTGAACAAAGTATATGAAGTTCTACTTATGTGGATGAGGGACTAGCCATTCATGCTTTCATTAACTTGAATATTTAGCATGTAATTTCTCCTTTATCGGTATGCCTAGCCACAAGAGTGTTTAGCACTATAAGGAATGAAGTGAGTCTAAGAAAAATACCTAGAAGACATGCTAGTAATTTTCTTTACTCGTTGCGGTTTATTGAGAATTCCTCTTATTAATATTTAAAACTCATACCTCGTCTTGACAAGTGTAAGATGTCATTATTTTGTTAGCTATAGACAAAATGTTCTCTAGTTACACAAAATATTTTATCTTTCAAAGACTTCATTAACCGAAAAAGGGTAATGAAAGATTGAAAGTGAGTTTAAATATAAGGAGAAAAATTCAATTATAATCATATCTTAGTTTTGTCAAGCAAGGAGAAGAAATAGGATTAAGTCTCTCTCTTTCTTACCAGGAAAGGAGACTAGGTTTGTCTTTTCAAGAAAAAAAAACTTTCGTTTACGAATTATGTCGCAATAATTACATTAATTAGAACGTAGAAAGTTCAATTTTAGTATTTTCGATAATTAATTCTTCTAGAAATTAACTGCCCATTGTTTTAAATAAAACAATTAATTTACTAAAAGACTAAGATCCAACTTGAACTCCCACTTATTACAAAAGGTCTGACTAACTAGTAAACAAATGGGGCAAGAGGTAAGCGACGAGCATTAATTGCATTGAAAATGCAACTCTTAGATTTATGAGACACATGGCATTGGTAACACATATAGTAATGTCATGTACATGTTTTGTCTCATCTTATGCCTCGGGTCTAAGGTCTGACCAAGCATACTCGATTTAAGTCCACCAAAGTAAGAACTTGCAAAAATTGACATAGATCTGACCTATGAATTTGCCTTGGGTTGGAAATACCCTAAGGTCTGATTAAAGTGATAAAACCAAATGCAAGTGTTCTTAGATTGGTTAGCATAGACTTAAAATTTCACATAGGGTATACATATAAGTTTTATAAAACATGTGTCAAAAAGTGTTCAAAAAAGCATGCATAACATCTTTGTAACACAAGTTAAGAAAAAAATATATTTTGCTCTAACTTAGTTTGTTAGGCGTGCTAATTATAGCAGGAAACGTTCAAAATTGACCAAACCTTAGATTGTACTACATGCATGGTGTCCGAAGACACAAGTTCTTCCCAATATTGGCCTCATATGTCCGAACATGTAGGGCGCTGCAAGGATTACAAGGTCAATTTACACCTAGAAAGTCCACTCCTAAGCCGATTTCAAGCATGAAACCCGCATATATGTTTTATGACTTGAGCAATACATGGCTTACCAGTAGCGATTCATCATATGATAAAAGCACAAAAACTTTAAATTTACAAGGACAAACAAGGTTTCATTAGTATAATTGTTCGTATTTTCTTTGTCTCCAAAAACAATTGTTTTAAAAGACAACCATGCAGGTTCACAAGGAATTGTTGAATTAATTATGTGTGTAATATAACAGACAAAAATTAAATTAATCTTCAAGTTAGAACCTTTATATCGGTTTCTTCGTGTGTATTTCCTAACACTCAATAAGTTTTACAAAGATACTTGTATTTAATTAATATCAACAAAAATTCACTTACCAATTATTAGTCCGTTTATTGTTTCAAATTTTTTTTGCATATAGTAACAAGTCACATGGAATATAACATATAAGCATATAAACAGACAGAAAGAGGGAATGAGGTGAAGAAGTAGTAAATCATATAATACTTCGAGTTCTCAAAACGAGTCTTCCCCAAATGGAGAACCAAAAGACTCTCACTAGGTTTTCAGCTCAGTACCTAGATCGCCACATCCATCATATAATATGATTGCGTGAGTCTTAAGGCCGAAAAAAGAAAAGAATAGAAAAACAAAAAACTTAATTAACAATTTAATTTTAGATCTATTCCTTTTAATCTTTATTAACTAGTAATATTTACAATATTCTAGGTTTTATTTATTCTTTATGGCAAGAATTGCATATTATTGCCATAATTTTCAATTAAAACAATAAATAAATAATTACTTAGCGGATCTAGCGTTTTTTATAAGTGTGTAACCCATAACACCAAACGAGGTTGACTCGTGATGCCACTGTTGGGATTTTAGAAACTAGTAAACCATTTACTACGAGTACACAGTGGATGAATCTAGTTTGATATCAAGAATTAACACACTAATAAAGTAAGTAATACTAACCTTTAGGTTTAATGATAAAAACTAATAAACGAGAATCTTGATCTTAAAAACTTAGTGGTTAAATTACCATCTCTATGGTTTCTCACACAACACGCCAAACAAGCATGCTACCATGCTAGCCGTTACTTCACGAATAACACCACAAACAAACTAGGGTTGATGTTCTTGATAAAACCTCCATCGAATACCCTAAACGGTATACGTCGGATCACAGTTAACAAAGTAAAGGTTTTTCATGCGATGAGTATATGTATGTACGAGTGATGTTGCATGAATATATCATGCAAATTGGATTGCCACCAATCAGGTTTATACCATACGTATACATGCATGTATAAGATAAATTAATGTTTTCTGTTTGTCAAGCATAGGAGAAGAAGAAAACATTATAAGGGTTTTATAACTATTTTATGTCGTATAACTTTTTAATGGTTGTGTGATGGTATGAGTGAATGAGGACAAGGGGTATGGGTGTTTATGTCGTATAACTATTTTATGTTGTATAACTTTTTAATGGTGTGTGATGGTAATAGTGAAAGAGGTGAAGGGAGGAGACAATGATCCAACGGTACTGGATGGTAAATTCTAGTTTCCACCGAGATGAGTTTTCTCATGAATCCCCCCTCAAGAACCCCCCCCCCCCCCCCCCCCCACACACACACCCACACGCACACACGCACGCACGCACGCACGCACGCACGCACGCACGCACGCACGCACGCACGCACGCACGCACACACACACACACGCACGCACGCACGCACGCACGCACGCACACTATTTTATGTCGTATAACTTTTTAATGGTTGTGTGATGGTATGAGTGAATGAGGACAGGGGGTATGGGTGTTTATGTCGTATAACTATTTTATGTTGTATAACTTTTTAATGGTTGTGTGATGGTATGAGTGAAAAGGGAAGGGGAGGAGACTTGATCCAAAGGTAATGGATGGGTTTTCTAGGTTTTCCACCGAGATGAGGTTTTCTCATGATCCCCCCCCCCCACACACACACCCCACACACCCACCCACACACCCACACCCACACCCACACACCCACCCACCCGCACGCACGCACGCACCTAAGCACGCACGCACGAACGCACTCCTCACCAACGCCCGAAACGCACACACAAAAAAGGCAATTTCGCACTCAAGCACTGCACCACACTAGCACCACACACACACACACACACACACACACACAACACACACAACACACACACAACAGCAGCGCCGCGCTGCGCACACATACACACACACACAACCACACACACAACACACGCACACACGCACCGCCAACGCACGCAAACGCAGGACGCCAAACATCACCACACACACACACACAACAAACCACGCGCAGGCAGCACACCACACACACACACATGCATGCCACACACACACACACACACACACACACATACACACACACACACACACACACACACACACACACACACACACACACACACACACTCGCCGCTATGCGCCGCACACACTCGCACACACACACACACACAAACTTTCTTTATTCTTTAAGGGTGAGATTGTATTTCATTTAATTTTATATATTTACATAAATATATAAATTTATTAATTTAAAAAAAATCAAAAATTTATAGAAATATCCGAAAAAAATTAAAAAATTTAAGAAAATTTAAAATTTGAAAATTCAAAAATATGAAGAAAAAAAATCGAAAATTCAAAAAAAATTCAAAAACTAGTAAAAAAATAATTTCAAAAATTTGAAAAAAATCGATATTTTTTGAAAATTCGAAAAAAAATTTGGAAATTTTGAAAAGAAATTTCGAAAATTTGAAAAAAAGTTCAAAAATTGGAAAATAAATTCGAAAATTTGAAAAAAAGTTCGAACACTTGAAAAAAAATTCAAAAATTTGAAAAAAAAATCGAGATTTTTCAAATCGAATATTTAAAAAAAAGTTCGCAAATTTGAAAAAAAAATCGATATATTTTTTAAAAAATTTGAAAAAAGTCCAAAAAATTGAAAACAAATTCGAAAATGTAAAAAAAAATCGATATTTGTCAAATAAAAAATTTGAAAAAAAAGTTCGAAAATTTTGAAAAAAGGTCCGAAAGTTTGAAAAAAAAGTTCAAAAATTGGAAAAAAAATCGATATTTTTTTTGAAATTTTGAAAAAAATTTCAAAAACTTGAAAAAAAGTTCAAAAATAAGAAAAAAATTCGAAAATATGAAAAAAAGTTCAAAAATTAGAAAAAAAATCGTAAATTTTAAAAAAAAACTATATTTTTCAATTCGAATATTTAAAAAAAGTTCGAAAATTTTCAAAAAAATCGATATTTTTTTTGAAAATTTGAAAAAAAATCAAAAAATTAAAAAAAATTCAAAAATTTGAAAAATTTTCGAAAATTTGAAAAAATCGATTTTTTCAAATCAAAAATTTGAAAAAAAGTTCCAAATTTTTGAAAAAAAGTTCGAAAATTAAAAAAAAATAGATATTTTTCTTGAAAATTTGAAAAAAAGTTCAAAAACTTGAAAAAATGTTCGAAAATAAGAAAAAAGTTCAAAATTTTGAAAAAAAATCGATATTTTAAAAATCAAATATTTGAAAAAAGTTTGAAAATTTGAAAAACAAATAGATATTTTTTTTTGAAATTTTGAAAAAAGTTCAAAAATTTGAAAAAAAAATCGAAAATTTGAAAATATTGATATTTTTCAAATCGAAAAATTGAAAAAAAGTTCGAAAATTTGATAAAAAATTTCGGAATTCTTTTTTTTTTTAATTTCAGAAATTTTATTTAAAAAAAATTTCGAAAATTTAAAAGAAAAAACCGAAAATTTAAAAAACAAATTTTTCCGAAAAAAATCTTTCAAATTTTTTTTGCGATTTATTTTTGTTTGAAAAAAATTCCGAATTTTATTTTTTCTGAAAATTTCTTTTCACAAACTATTTTTTTTTATAAGTATACATTTTAGTGCATCTGTTTGAGATACTAAAGGGCATCTGTTTGAAAACAAACAAATGTTGTATTATTATATTAAGAAATGTTGTACCACTTCGTGCGATGCCCTAATCATACTAACTGATGCCCTTATCATAACAATAATCAATAAATGATTATGATTACACGTTACCTTAAACATACAAATAGATGCCCTAAACATACACAATGATGCCCTAATGTTCATACAAATGGATGCACTAAACAAAACAAACAGATGCCCTATCTTAACATGATGCTCTTATCATACTAAGAGATGTCGTAACACATATTTTTGGATGCAACATACACAATGATGCCCTAATGTTCATACAAATGGATGCACTAAACATACACAATGATGCCCTAACTTAACATGATTCTCTTATCATAAAAAGAGATGCCGTAACAAATATTTTGGATGCACTAATTATACAAACAAACGTCGTAACAATTCGTGTGATGCCCTAATCATACTAACAGATGCCCTTATCATTACAATAATCGATAACTGATTATGATTACACGTTACCCTAAACATATAAATAGATGCCCTAAACATACACAATGATGCCCTAATGTTCAAACAAATGGATGCACTAAACAAAACAAACAGATGCCTTATCTTAACATGATGCTCTTATCATACTAAGAGATGTCGTAACACATATTTTGGATGCAACATACACAATGATGCCCTAATGTTCATACAAATAGATGCACTAAACAAAACAAACAGATACCCTAACTTAACAGGATGCTCTTATCATACTAAGAGATGTCGTAACATATATTTTGGATGCACTAATTATACAAACAAACGTTGTAACAATTCGTGTGATGCCCTAATCATACTAACAGATGCCCTTATCATAACAATAATCGATAACTGATTATGATTACACGCTACCCTAAACATACAAATAGATGCCCTAAACATACACAATGATGCCCTAATGTTCATACAAATGGATGCACTAAACAAAACAAACAGATGCCCTAACTTAACATGATGCTCTTATCATACTAAGAGATTCCGTAACAAATATTTTGGATGCACTAATTATACAAACAAACGTTGTAACAATTCGTGTGATGCCCTAATCACACTAACAGATGCCCTTATCATAACAATAATCGATAACTGATTCTCATTACATGTTACCCTAAACATATAAATAGTACCCTAAACATACACAATGATGCCCTAATGTTCATACAAATGGATGCACTAAACAAAACAAACAGATGCCTTATCTTAACATGATGCTCTTATCATACTAAGAGATGACGTAACACATATTTTGGATGCAACATACACAATGATGCCCCAATGTTCACACAAATGTATGCACTAAACAAAACAAATAGATGCCCTAACTTAACATGATGCTCTTATCATACTAAGAGATGTCGTAACACATATTTTGGATGCAATAATTATACAAACAAACGTTGTAACAATTCGTGTGATACCCTAATCATACTAACAAATGCCCTTATCAAAACAATAATCGATAACTGATTATGATTTACACGTTACCCTAAACATACAAATAGATGCCTTAAACATACACAATGATGCCCTAATGTTCATACAAATGGTTGCACTAAACAAAACAAACAGATGCCCTAACTTAACATGATGCTCTTATCATACTAAGAGATGCCGTAACAAATATTTTGGATGCACTAATTATACAAACAAACGTTGTAACAATTCGTGTGATGCCTTAATCACACTAACAGATGCCCTTATCATAACAATAATCGATAAGTGATTCTGATTACACGTTACCCTAAACATACAAATAAATGCCCTAAACGTACACAATGATGCCCTAATGTTCATACAAATGGATGCACTAAACAAAACAAACAGATGCCCTATCTTAACATGATGCTCTTATCATACTAAGAGATGCCTTAACACATATTTTGGATGCAACATACACAATGATGCCCTAATGTTCATACAAATGGACGCACTAAACAAAACAAACAGATGCACTAACTTACACAATGATGCCCTAATGTTCATACAAATAGATGCACTAAACAAAACAAACAGATGCCCTAACTTAACATGCTGCTCTTATCATACTAAGAGATGCCGTAACAAATATTTTGGATTCACTAATTATACAAACAAACGTTGTAACAATTCGTGTGATGCCCTAATCACACTAACAGATGCCCTTATCATAACAATAATCGATAACTGATTCTGATTACACGTTACCCTAAACATACAAATAAATGCCCTAAACGTACACAATTATGTCCTAATGTTTATAAAAATAGATGCACTAAACAAAACAAACAGATGCCCTATCTTAACATGTGCTCTTATCATACTAAGAGACGCCTTAAAACATATTTTGGATGAAACATTCACAATGATGCCCTCATACACATGGATGCACTAAACAAAACAAACAGATGCCATAACTTAACATGATGCTCTTATTTTACTAAGAGATGTTGTAACACATATTTGGGATGCACTAATTATACATACAAACGTTGTAAAAATTAGTGGGATGCCCTAATCATACTAACAGATGCCCTTATCATAACAATAGTCGATAACTAATTATGATTACACATTCCCTAAACATACAAATAGATGCCCTAAACATACACAATGATGCCCTAATGTTCATACAAATGGATGCACTAAACAAAATGAATAGTTTCCCTAACTTAACATGATGCTCTTATCATACTAAGAGATGTCATAACAAATATTTTGGATGCACTAATTATACAAAACAAATGTTGTAATAATTCGTTTGATGCCCTAATCACAATAACAGATGCACATATCATAACAATAATCGATAACTGACTCTGACTACACGTTACCCCCAAAACATACAAATACATGCCCTAAACGTACACAATGATGCCCTAATGTTCATACAAATGGACGCACTAAACAAAACAAACTGATGTACTATCTTAACATGATGCTCTTATTATACTAAGAGATGTCTTAACACATATTTTAGATGAAACATACACAATGATGCCCTAACGTTTATACAAATGGATGCACTAAACAAAACAAACAGATGCCATAACTTAAAATGATGCTCTTTATTAAGATGTACTAACTTTTTAAGTACTATACAATGACTAGTCATTAAAAGAAAAAGTACTTAGTTTCTAAAGGACATTAACTAAACGTAAAAGAATTTATCAAACATTGATCATTCAGTTAACTACAATAACTAAAAGACTTTAAACAACCAAAAGAAAAATACTTAAATCCAACATATTTGAAACTAAAAGTGTTCATAAGTAAAGTACGATCATTCAATTGACTTCAATACGTTGTCGATGAACTTTTGATGCAAATCTTGATCCACTTTGACAACATTATCTTTAAGAATTTTGGAAGTCATTGTTTTCTTCTTTGCACATGCTTTTGCTTCTTTCAATACCTTTGCCCCTTTGTCATTAGAGCTTACAAGTATTATCTTTGCAAAAAACTTAGCATGCAGCATATACAATTGAGTTTTCAGACATGGTCATTCCTTCTTCGGTTCTTCTAAAAACACATCACGACCGACATACATTTCCATGTGTCTCATCATAAATACTCCACAGTCAACAGCATTGTGATGCAACTATTTTTGGGTGGTTATTTCTCCCTCTAGTCGATGAAAGATTTTATCTGTAAAATATTTTTTTATAAAATCACTGATGTACTAGTTTAAACACTATGATGCAGTAGAAATAGCAGTCTTCTTTTTCCTAGTATATCACTGTTATTTTATATTATACTACATTATAGTCTTATATTCTACTGCATTAGAGTTATATTGTACTATAATGCAGTAGATATAACAGTAATGCAGTAGAAATACCAAAATATACTATGTGATGCAATAGAATTTAAATTGCATGTAATAGAGTATAAATGTAATGCACTAGAAATAAAATTGTAATGCAGTAAAAAAACTATAAATACATTAAAAATATTTTTTTACTGCATTCCAGATATATTCTACTGCATTACTGTTCATTTTCTAGTACATTACTCTATGATGCAATAGAATTTAAACTTGCATGCAATATAACTGTACTGCAATAGAAATAAAATTGTATGCGCACAAGAAATCCACAAGAAGACCAGGCCAACTATAACAAAAAGGAACTCCTATGGACCTGACCAAACACTAGCACAACTATATGCGCACGACCATGTACTTAACTAAAAGAAAATTCATCTTAAGAAGGATGACCGTGAGCAACAGACTTGTAGCAAACTTGCAACCTTCTTAACAAGAATAAAATTACCCTTCAACTTATTTACATCAACATGAACAACCACATGAACAACCACCATTTTATCCTTCAAATTCTTTTTGGCCAGATAGGTTCTTCGTCAGATTCAGTTGCCTCCTCATTAACAGCAACATCCACCTTTTTTCCCTTTATCTTTTTTTTTGGTTGGCTATTCTTGTCATTGCTTTCAGTATCATGCTCAACTAAATATTTTTACTCATTAATCTGTTGTTCCATTTTCCTTCAAAATATAGGCGTAGACCAATAATCGGTTTTTTGCTGCTTGATACCTGAAAAATAACCGTTGATAACGTTATGAAGAGAAGAAAAGACCAACTTTTCAAGAAAAAAATGTTCTTTTTGACTTACTTGAGTTGTACTGACATAAATCTTAAGACCCATAAAAGCAAACTGAAGCCAAGGGTATGAAGACTTTCTTTGTTGATGCCGAAGAGGTAGCTCACAATGTAGAGGTGCCCATTGTCTCGGAACTTGAAATTCCAAGAAAAACGGTAAATCCCCGCCTCTTTTAGAACCAATAATTGTGAGTCCCTGTTCCAGTTTAAGGCATTCAGATAATCATCTAAACTTGAGGTTTAAAAATTAGGATAATGTTGTTTTCATCCTTGAACTTAAGCTGAATTAAGCTAATTTATATAATTGAATAGAGCTGTAAAGATATTACGCTATAGAATATCTAGCTGACTATACATCTTTGCTTGAGTTATATGTATGAAGTTGGTAACTGCATAGTGTGTGGTCGGCACACAACATCTAAAAACTTCCGGAACCTGAAAATATATTTCAAAATTATATTTCGAAAGTAAACACAGAGCAAATTTTAAGATGTATAGTCCTTCGCAATTCAAAAAGAAAATACATTTTGTTTGCTATCTTTGGACTTCCTTTCTGGTAGAGAACAAACCTTACATTCCCATCCAAAGAAACATACAGTCTCTGAGATCCTCTAAATAACCTCTAAGATCTACGGGCAAAATTGTAGACGATGGTTTCTGTTTAACACATATAACATCTAGACCTCCAACACCCATCCCTACTATAATGTGGGTCCTATAAGTCTGAATAAACATGCCATGCATAGAAAAAAAGTTCTTTTGCACCTGAAGGAGGCATGCTTAATTCTTTCACAAGACTACAATTCCTTCTGCTTGAGGAGAAAGTCATTTGTTAGTTTATAATATGATGAGTTAAAACATGAACATTTATCTGTATAACTTAACTTACTGATAAACGCTTGATGACTTGTAGTGTTGTGCCAAATCAATCCCAAGATTCAATTCCGTTGCAACTGAGGTGACATCAAGCATCCATGTTGCAGGATTTCGCTCGTCTACTATTTTGGGGATCCCAGGAATTCCCTACATTTTACAACAAGTAAAGTATTCGATCAAATTCTTCTGTTTCATAGATTTTATTTGAACATTCATGCATATTTATATAAATGTTGCAAGTAAAAATCTTAGGCTACACCAGTTTCAATATTAATTGAAGTACCTTAAGATACTCGACAAATTTTTCTAACTTTAAGCCCAACGGCCCTGAGTAAATTACTTCTCCTCCTGTTTTCATAAGTAGTAGCTAATGCAGAAAATACAAGAAGTGCAGTGTGTTAGAGAATGAGGATGACAGGTGTGATGTATATGCTCATCAGAACTTACCATCTACATATGCGAGAGCTAAAGTGAAGAGGATGTTAAAGACGACTGCTAAACTGAGAAGTGCAGCTGCTCTAATCCAAAACAAGTTTCTATCTGGGGTTAGTCTAATGTTTTGTAAAATTGCTACACCCAATTTGCTAGACTTGTCGTTTTCCTGAATTTTTAGAAAATATTTTTAATGCGATGCGACCTTTGTATTGACTGTTGGTATTTACATAAACAAAATGTTTACGCAGCATACCAGTTTGTTCATCCACCTTTGAGCAGAGAATTCATTTGTAGCCAAGGCATTGAAACTGTAGCTTAATGGTGAAACCCAATAAGCCCACTGCCACCCGTTTGGAATTCGATCTGTTACACATGGATTGAGAGCGTTAATATAGCTGGTAATTAGGTCGTGGAAAATCTATGATTCTTAAGGTTTTGATGTGGTAAAATAGGTTGTCTAGTAATAAGAAAAAAAATCATGTAAAATGTTGTAGGACACTTTCCCATTTAGATTATAAGTAAGGCATATGTTTCACTTTTTGGTTATTTGACCCATTATCAATAGAATATAACCGGACGTGAGCCTTTTCTCATATAAACTAGTTGAACTTAATATGAATGATGAAGGTGCATATAAAGATAGACGGTGTAGAAGTTGTAAGTGTTGAAGAAAGAAAGGTGCTAGATGGTGTACATTCGAATCAGTCGTCTGCGAAGCAAAGTGTAGACAATTTTGAGTTGCTCACAGGAGGTGATGGATGCAAAGACAACTAGTAGTGAGACATCATATGTTGACAGTTCTGTAAGTAAATCAGATGTTATTGACTCGCTGACTCATCCAGTCAAGCGTAAAGATTTTTGGCTTCAACAACATCCATTTTACGAGAACACACAGTTGTGAAGGTTGAATAAGACATCAAACTAGAAAAGTCAGATCAACAGCCTTTTACTTTAGACGATCTTGTCGTCAGTGAGTGATGCGGTTCAAATGTTACTCAAGAAGAACAAGGTCACATAGCTGAGGGAGATTTAGATGGCAAACTTGAGGTTGGTTATGATTCTCTGTTTAAAGATGGTGAGTTTTAGAGAACCAGTTGGATGGGAGGATAGTCAAGTTAAGGAAAAAGAGATT